>CALNHX010005170.1:10613-112404 GCA_940337035.1 Agriotes lineatus
GATGGCAATCTGTAGAGGTACTCATCCGCATTTTTTACCGAGCTACCGAGCCCGGCTGCGTACCTATTGGCATTGTTTACCATTGTACAGTGCATAGTACATCGGTGTTCTGAAGCGCAGTAAAAAATGCACGACAAAGATTGCTCAAAATTCACTTACATTTTTTACTACGATTCAGAACACGGACCTTATTCATGCTTTGAAACGCAGTAAACAATGGACCGCATATGGTATCAAATGAAATGGCCAATGTTACTTCGATTGAGAGTCATATATTGCTATGGAAATAAACCAGATTGGGAAGCTAATAGTGATAAATAAGCAATAAATACATTGTACATAATAAGAGATCATGATTGGGTAGAATGAAACATTTCAATTAGTGAATACTTTTTAATACTACTTTCTCATATATTATATCTTAACTAGCAGTCCAGTGAGACAAATGTCTCATTTAAAAAAACAAAAAAGACTGTTTTTCAAATAGAACGCGTATTAAATAAAAACTGTACCCAGACCTGGAAGGTGTCAAAGTGGTTGCCTAACCGATCGAGGTTTGAAGGCGCAGAGGGCATCGGAACATTCTGGAAGCTGTCAAAGTGGTTGCCTAACCGATCGACGTTTTAAGGCGCAGAGGGTCGCAGCTCCGTTTGGCTGCTGAAACAGTTTTTATTTAATACGCGTTCTATTTGAAAAACGGCCTTTTTTGTGATTTCTCGAAAACCGGAAGTGTCACGTGACTGAAATTCGGTTCCTGACCTGACATGACCATTCCAAACATATAACTTTAGGATATATGAAGGATGTCAGATGATAAATTGCTTAGAAGAAAATTAAGGTATACAGAAGAAAGCATTAACTGGCCATATTACTAACGTGAAATACAAAATGGAAATATTAAATCAACAAATGAAAGGAGGATAAGACAATACAGACAAAACAATCGTTACTAGCGTAGATCAAAATGTTGAGGGCAAAGCACAAATCTTAAATCTAGAAGAAAGGAACAAAATTAAAAATGGCAGAGGTTGTTATAATAATTTAGGGATAGCTCAAGTTGAATATAGTTTGTCAAAATAGAATAGAGAAATTTGATGGGAATGATGGAATTAACACAAAGGCGTTCATGGAGAGACTAGAATTATTAATCGAAGATACAAGAATAGTATACCTATAGCCAATTATATGATTACCAAACAGAATTAAAAATAATGGAGAATAGTTTAGGTGATAGTGTATTAAATTGGTTTGTTTTAAATAAACAACAATGAAATGGTTTCCAAGATTTAAAAACAATTTTATAGATTATTATTGGGTTAAAAACAATTGATATTTAAAGAATTACTTAATTCAAAGTTTGCTTTTACGCCAATGATAGTCCAGAAAATTGTTTTTTAAAATCTTATAATTGCCTAGTATTATTAATTTGCAGTGGTTTTCACACTGGCTTTTCACTGCTCTTAAACACTGATATACTTACCCTTACCCGTTGCACCCGAAAATAAGAAGCAATGCATGATTTAGAATATATTTAATGCATCAAACAAATGTACAACATAAAAAATACAGGTTCGCACCTAAGTCGCTCCTCGGTGCTGACGGGTACAAGGGCGGAAGCCTTGCGCTGCCCTCGCTTAATGTGCGCTCCTAAACCTCTGGTACAAAACTACTTAAGTCAACTGCCGCTTTTTCCGCCAAGGGCGTGGCGCCAAATTTGAATTTATGCATAGGCATAAACATACACTCCGCCCTCCCCCCCCCCTTTGAAAGAATTACTTTCAACGTAAAACACATACGAATAGGTAAAAATCAGTTAATATTATACGAATAGGTAAAAATCAGTTAATATTACAATAAAAATGGACATCTTAATCTAGCTACTTACAACAACTTAATCAATACTAATCTGCCTTATGCTAAACTAACGCCCAACACCACTGACCTGAAGTGCGCAAGTTTTTGAAACGGTACGTTTTATGCTGCGCTTGGCAGTTCTTATTGTTAGAACGCGCATAACACCATCTGTCCCAGCGTGAACTGCCACTACACATCCCAAGGCCCAGTTTAGAAGGGATCTGTTGTCGTCTTTGACGACCACCAATGCTCCTGGCTGAAGATCGGGTGCTCGAAGCCTCCACTTAGAGCGTTGCTGCAGCTCCGATATATATTCTTTGCACCATCGTGTCCAAACGTTTTGAACGATTTGTTGAAGCCTTTGGAAGAGCGAAAGGCGATTCTCAGGCTGCTGCCTTACATCGTTGTCAGGCATGGCTTCAAGCGACCTTCCAACCTAAAAGTGAACAGAAGTAAGGGGAAGGAGATCGTCAGGATCGGAACTTAAAGGGGCATTGGTCGGGAATTCAATATGGCTTCTATTTGAACAAGCACAGTAGTCATCTGTTCATAGATTAACAAAGCATTGCCCACCACTATCTTTAAATAATGCCTAGTTGGCTTAGTACTCACTTCCCATAAACCTCCAAAGTGAGGCGAACTAGCTGGAATAAAGTGCCAGCGCAGCCCTTCGTTCCGAATTGACGCAAACCAGTCTCTTTCATTATCTTTAAGAAATGCCCCTAGAGCCTTCAACTCGTTATTGTCACCGACAAAATTAGTGCTGTTATCCGAATAAATATGCGTTGGTTTACCACGTCGTGATACAAATCGCTTTAATGCCATAATGAAACAGTTCTTTATCAAATCGGTTACGAATTCTATATGAACGGCATTAGTAGCAAAGCAGACCAAAAGCGCAATGTAACCGTTGTTAGTTTTACAGCCACGCCAGCTCTATTTTTTATTAAAATCGGACCGCCGTAATCAACACCCACGCATGCAAAGGGAAAAGTTGCTTCAACCCGTTTTCTTGGTAATTTTCCCATAAGGGGATTAGCTAATATTGGACTTGCATGAAAACAACGAAAGCACCCGCGAACAATACCTCTGGTCGCATTGCGACCTGAAATAGGCCAAAATGTCTCGCGAATAGTGGCTAATAGAAGTTGAGTATCAATATTAATTTCGTTAATCGATAATGACCGTGTAAAATTATTGGGTGTCTTTTATCATATTAAATTCCGAATTTCGCAGGTGACCTACACGCAAAATTCCCGTATCATCGATGAATGGATTTAATTTTAAAATTGCGTTCTTTGAATGTAACGTATTTCCGTTTCTCAAATCGGTTATTTCTTTGTGATATGTGTGATTTTAATCAAATGCATAAGTGCTTCATGTCTTCCATCTATGTTAATGGGACCTAGGGCGCGAGCTTCTTGCATTTTTAAACAATTACTCCTAAATCTATAACAATAAGCGGCTATGCGCTCTAGCTTATCTAGATCTGAATATTTAGAAATATCAGTTGGGGGCAAATTAATCAATACCAATCATTGGACGGATGTTCGCATCTCTGGTAAATTTTCTGATTTCAAAGCGAGCGTTTCAATTTTTATTGGTTTGCTACAAATAACGTGACGAGGTATAGGAACTTCCTTTAAATGTAAAAACTCGTCTTTTAACTTCATCCATTTTATGTAAATGTGTGGCGGCACAGATTCGTCCCATGATATTTTCCTGCCAAAGTTGCTGAATAATAATTTTAGCAATAACTACACATAGACTAACCAAACCTAGGGGATCAAATATCTATGCCACTGCTGATAAAATATTACGTTTTGTAACTGCTTATCGCTTATCGTGTTGTCGCTTAAACACATCTAAAATTTGGTTAGATTAATTAGCATCACCGCGAGACTTCAGTATTTCCGTGGACTTTGACACCCACTTGCCCAGTTGAAAGCGACCGCGCTTCTATACGTTGGAGACCTGTTCGCACGTGTGAATACGAGAATCCATGGAATCCTCACCTGATATATAATCGATATAAAAATCATTTTTATAGCCCTTGCTGCATAAGGTAGCTCGGCTTCACATTCGTTCGCCAATTCCAATAAACAACGTATGGCCAAAAACGATGCCGATGCTGTACCATAGGTAACAGTGTTTAAATGCGATTTAGCACTTGATCTCCACAGAATGCGTTGTAGTGGCCTTTGAGAAGGTTCAATCAAAATTTGCCTATACATTTTCTCAATATCGGCCGAAACAACAAATGAATATTTCCTAAATCGCAGAATTATCGAAAGAAGATCTGTATCACCGGCCCCACCATCTGAAGATTATTAATTGAATAGCCGGTATTCGTTAATGCAAACCCGTCAAACACTACGCGCAATTTTGTAGTTTCGCTGTCCTCTCGCAAAACTTCGTGGTGACGCATAAAATATGACGCGCAATTAATGTCGTTAATGTTAAATACTTTTGACATATTCCCTAATTCCTGGTGTTCTGACACAAAGTTAACGTACCTTTCCTTTAACAAAAGATCATAATGCAGACGGGGACCCATAACATCAATCAAATTTGACCTTCGATATAACGGACACAGATAATTAATTATTACGATTTATTTTAAAACATAAAGTCTTTTTTTTATTTTACATGACAGTCAAATTCTATATTTATTATTAAACAAACAGTTTATCGAGAGATACTGCAACTCTTTGTTAGACCTCAAAATCTTATTAAAAATATATTTTAGCTTATTTTATTTAACCATTCTACGGGATGCGTGGTTGTCGGTTAAGCAACTCATATAACAAGCGGCCGTAAAACTTTCTACCTGCAGATGAATTACGGGCTGACAACTGACATAATTTGTTAAAGTAAGACTTATCTTGTAGTGTTATTTTTAAAAGTAAATGTTTCATTTTGTTTGAAATATAAAAATAGATTCATGGGCTAAATGGCCCATTAGTTTAGTAGGCCCTCGTTTGCTCTAAAATCCGCAGCTAGTAACAGAATCGTTGTTGGTGATATTAACATTTAATATTAATTGGTATTTCAAAACTCAATAGTTTCCAAAAAATACTTGGCAAGAAAGGTTAATTCTGCACATATTTAGACTAACAATAAATATCGATAGACACTTTAAATCTTTGTTATCACCTACACCTCTTTGCATGTTAAGGCCAGCGCAAAGAGAGGCGAAGAGCGGGTTGGTGTTAACTTAATATTTTGTTGAATTGTTTGTGTTCGGTAGGCAGTAATAAATATAATTACATTAATTACTAAATAAAATGGATAGCTCAGACAAAGATACTTTAATTGTCTCTTCGCTGTGTGAAAAACTGAAAAAAGAAAAAAAATCTGTGGGTTCCTCCAATTTGTAAAAAACTGAAAGGCAGAGGGCAAGTATCAGAGTTAATTATTAATGAATGAAAATTTCGTCAATATTTTCGAATGAGCCACGAAAAGGTTTTAGAGCTTTTGGAAAAAGTAAAACCAGAAATAAGTAAACAGAATACGTCAAACTATAGGAAGAGAACAGCAATTGGCTGTCTGTTTAAGGTAAGTAATTTATTTATAATAGCTATTTACATTAGACCGGTAGTTAACCATTTACGCGAATACCGGCCCTGTGTCATATAAAATATTTTTGTATACTGAACAAGAACAAGAACCATTTTGATTTATTAAAGAATTATACCAAACTATTTGCTTGTAGTCCTGTATCAGGACGAACTTTTCTGTGTTAGCTGTCATCTTCACGTTTCAAGCTTCAACGAAAGACAAGAAAAAAACCAACTCTTGCGTTTAGTGCCTGTAGGAATAAATTCGGCTAGTTCCAACTGATTTCTCAAAAACTTCCTAAAGCCTGTTACGGTCACTTGAGTAGGAAAGTATTGCGCACTTGGACGAAGCGCCGCCCAAACTGGCGTCCATGTCCCTGGACGCGAAAAATGATTCGTCTAGTGCGAAGAGACCCTACCAAATATAATACTTGGAAGATAGACAACGGGAGCCTGTATCGGAGTTTCCCTAATGTAAGTGAAGACCTGGCCGAAGGTTTTCAACCCGAATGGAAGCTGTGTGTTCCCAAGTCCCAACGTATCATCCCCAGGTAGGCCACCAGGTGTTTAAGAGCGATAGAGTCCTCTCCGACGCCGCTCAAGGGATTTCGGAGTTGGCAGCTAAATACGCCGAGCCCTTCGTCATCGAAAAAATAATTTCCTCAGTCATAGTGGAGTTAAGCGACACCCGCACCGGAAGGGAAGTCGGCAGAGTCCATATAAAGGACATCAAAAGAGCCTTCCAGTAATTTTCCAAGAAACACCTGCTAGAAATGTTTTCAAAATTTTCCCGCACCTGTGAAACATTTCTAGAAATTTTAGTATCATCGGCCAGCATTCAGTTCCAGATAACGGTCCCTCCACCCGCAAGGAACCGGAAAGGGTAGTAATTAGGACATCGAGTATATATAGGTCAACCCAAGGTCCTGCCGTCATTATTCGAGTTATTCCTGAGTGAAATCAAGAATGCCACCAGTGAGAAAGAAAGCGAACGTTCGGCCATCCAGCAGTTGGCCCTACAAGTTGAAAAGACCTCGAAAAGGTCAGAAGAAAATCCGCCCCTGGAACCCGGGTGCATACAACCCGCCGGAGATACCGTCCAGCGACCGATGGTCGCCATTGCCTAAATGGAGTCCGGTCCCAGCTATGTTGTCCCCTCTGCCAGCCACGCCGGAGAGAAAAACACACAGCCAACCGGAACCCAAACATCCCCGGGAAAGCCTCCAGGGGAATATTAAGTTCTCGAGACTTCCCTCTGAGCAAGAAGCGGCGATCAGACAGCTAGCTCAAAAATTTGAGCAACTGTTCAGTATCTCGCCGAAGAAGATGGAAGCTAAAGATCTGCATCCCCCAATCCCGTCGTCCCTAACGAGACGCCTATGCCGAAGGCGCCCTCGACAACGTCACCAGAAGGAATCCCCCCGGAGCTTTGTCCAGAAAAGCTCTCAGAAGTACCCGTAGCAGAGGCAGTACTATCGCTCAAAAAGGATGACCTCCTTGGGGAAGTGCTCGACGAGTTGAAGCTAATGAAGCTTCCAGAACCAGAACTGCCACCAACCATGCTACCCGAACTACTAAATTCATGCAGCACCGAGCCAGAAGCCGTGCTGCCGCTAGTCACCACTCGCAAACGACGCCGACACCAGCAGAAAATCCGTGTGAAAATGCCCGCCGGAGGATACCTGCGAGTGAAAAGAAAAGATGCTATCCTAGTAGGTCTTATTCCGGGCAAGAAGTTTATACAAACGACCGAATAACCAGGGAGCTATTCTGCATCATCCAGGCACCTAGAGTACCGGAGGAATTGATCCTGCAATTCCCAATGTCCTGTAGACGCTCCAGGTGTTCCTCCACGATGTAGAGTTAACCTTCTAGAAGAAGACGCCCACGGATCTTTTTCCCTCCCACGGAGAGGGCATGTGTAACGCTAGTCTCCATAATAAATTTCAGCCCTAAATATTAAAACAATATTTAAAATTTATTCATCGCCTATATTAGCATTACTATAAAAAACACCTCGTATCAATGGCCAGACAGATAAGAAGCAAGCAGGGACTGACGTCACGTCCAACAACAGCGGGGATGCGTCGCGCGCTGTCCGCCCCCACTTCGAGGCTTTCGGCCGTATAAAAGTACGTACGCAGCTCATTCGACGAAGAGATTCTCCCAGAGCCATTATTTCCCTGAATGCCGAATCCCGACCTGTTACCGTTATTAATTATCCCGGGACTTAGTTGAATTGGTGGCTAAATATTGCATCCTTTTCACTAAAGCCATTATTAATTAAACCTGAACTTAGTTGAATTGGTGGCTAAATATTGCATTCTTTTCACTAAAACCATTATTAATTAAACCTGAACTTAGTTGAATTGGTGGCTAAATATTGCATCCTCTTCACTAGGGCCATTATTAATTAAACCTGAACTTAGTTGAATTGGTGGCTAAATATTGCATCCTCTTCACTAGGGCCATTACTAATTAACCCAGAACTTAGTTGAATTGGTGGCATAAAACTCGCATCCTCTTCACTAGGTTAATTATTAATATTTCCCGAGTACGATCGAGTGGGACAACTCCACGAGATGCTCTACTCGACCACTCAGACGTCTATTAACCAGCGCTATAAGCGACGGAACCACCTGGAGGAGCACTTCTCAGGCAGCCTGAGCTGGTGAAGGTTTTTTTTCTCCTCTCATAGGAAATACTTGGAGCTCAAGAGGCCCGGCAGGCACCGCTGTAGGATCACGCACCCAACTCCCGGCACAAATCGTAGCTGCCCGTGTAAGTAAATATTGGCACGATTTGTATTAATTTGGGCTTCTGTTTTCTTAGAAAAACATAAACATAACGAGGCATTTGACCGCGGCCATTAGCGAACGCGGATTTACACGAAGCGGATCCCGAATAAGCAAAACAACTTCCGGACGAGTTCTGGGACTCGATCTACACCCCTGTGAGTTAGGCCGGACGACATTCCAGCAGAGCAAGGCTGGTTGCTGACGAAGCCAGGGACACAGCGTCTACTCGCAAGAATACTGTTTTTTGTTAATAATATACATCTCAGTTACTTGTTATAAACAAGTTTAAATAGAATAAACATTTTAAAAGTCTGTTGTTGATATTTATGCTACACTGTGATGCATATCTGAAAGAACCAAATAATTCTTCGACTGATTTTAAGCTACCTGTGGTAAAAGATTTTAAATAAGCCCTATGAGAGGGCTAGCATTACAGTTTTATTGTAAAATACATTACACTATATTTGTAAATACATTACAATATAATTAAACTGTCTAAAATTATCCTGGTGTTTGTTTGCTGGTCTCATAGTGTATATCTATCTGACTGAACCAAATTAACTCCGACTGAGAGAGCTACCCGATGGTGATTAATTAATTCAACGCTCTTATTAGCAGAAGGACGGAAGTTACATGGCGCCCGAGCAGGGACGCGAGCTCAGATATACATAGAGATTAGCAAACACTAGATTGGCGCCCGAGGCATACCTGGAAAATATTTGATTAAAATTTTGTAATTTAAATAATTTACAAAACCTGTTCCAGCATAGCGAATTAATTTTAATTCAGAAAAACGCGTTCCCGCTGGGCGAAACGTTACACTCATGTAATACTCTGCCTTTATACGAAGAACAATATCAAATTACTTAAACACTTTACAAATAGTTGCAAAGTGTGTCAGTTTGCGAAAGAGAAGAATCATACAATTCAAAATTTAATAAAAAGTATGCCAGTCATGAGCTTTTTGAATTGGTTGCAATCAACTATTTGGAAAATTTAGTTTCAGGACAATATGGGTATAGACATATTTTGATTATGGTGGATGTGTTTTCCAAGTTTATAAAATTATATCCGGCGAAGAAGTAAACCAGAACATGTAGTAAGATTCGTAGAAAAATGTCAAGAGGAAGTAGGTAAACCAAAGAAGATATTGGTCGACAATGCAAGCTACTTTAAGAATGTCAGGTTGATTAATAATTTAGATCAGAAGGGAATCAAAACGCATTTCTGTGGTATACGACATCCCCAATCTAATGTGGCAGAACTTTATATTAAAAAATCTGGTGTAATACACTCACACAACTTCCTTTTACAGTAATCTTATTATATTAGTCAAAAATTTCATTTCTAATCATAAAAATTTGTCAAAAATTTTAAAAAATTACAAATTCTACAAAAACGGTACAAAATAGAGCGTTAGTTAAAGAGACAAATTTTCTCTATAATTTTAAGGTGAATTCGAAAATGTAATAATATACCGGGTGTTTTATTTAAAATAGGAGTTAATAAAAAAAATAGAAAAAAAAACAAAAGAAACCCACTTTAGAAGTATTCAACTGGAAAATCACCTATCTCACATCAATACACATTAAAAATGTAATAAAAATGTAAAGTTTAAAAAAATCGTTAGAGCCGTTTTTGAAAAAATCGAAAAAGCTGAAAAATCACAAGAGTAAACACTTACTTCCGGTAATGCGATTTTCTTCATAGTACACAAAACTTATATATGAGGTTTCAACGCCATACCTCTTTTCGTTTTTGAGATATTCTGTTCACAGACACACACACAGACAGACAGACCAATGTAAAAAAATATGTTTTTTGGGTTCAGGGGACTCTAAAACGTGAAGATCTGTTGAAAACTCAAATTCGAATTTTTGGGGTGAATCCAATACTTCCTTTATTGTAAAAGGAAGTAAAAAACAATCATATACTTAAGGATAATGACTCACGAACATCATAGTAGATGGGTTGAATGCTTACCTAAAGTAGAGGATTTTATCAACAATGTGCCCAATTTAACAACAGAAGTTACTCCGGTAAAGTTATGTAAAAATATTATACCAGCAAGACCATAAAGAAGGAAAGAAAAAGCAACAGAAATTGTAGAATTATTGGAAAAGATTAGGCAACGAGTGAAGAAAATTCAAGATATGTACGAAAAAAAGCAGAATAAAAACATCAAGAAAAGAACTCATTTCAAAATAGGATATCTAGTAATAAAAAAAAACTGAGGGTAGCAGACAGAAGAGAAAAAATCTGTGCGAATTTCTTTGGGCGTCTGGAGGGCCTTATAAAATAAGCAAGATATTAAGTAATAGTAATACTTATGTACTAATAAATGAGGAGGATAATAAAATCGAAGGACGTTTTCATGTGTCAGGAATGTATCCTTATATAAATAATGCATAGTAGCTTTGTTCAACAAATGTTGGAAGAATCGTCTTGTATACAACAGGTTAGTTAGTTAGTGTTAGGTTTCGAATTTTTGGGGTGAATCCAATACTTCCTTTATTGTAAAAGGAAGTAAAAAACAATCAAATACTTAAGGATAATGACTCACGAACATCATAGTAGATGGGTTGAATGCTTACCTAAAGTAGAGGATTTTATCAACAATGTGCCCAATTTAACAACAGAAGTTACTCCGGTAAAGTTATGTAAAAATATTATACCAGCAAGACCATAAAGAAGGAAAGAAAATGCAACAGAAATTGTAGAATTATTGGAAAAGATTAGGCAACGAGTGAAGAAAATTCAAGATATGTACGAAAAAAAGCAGAATAAAAACATCAAGAAAAGAACTCATTTCAAAATAGGATATCTAGTAATAAAAAAAAACTGAGGGTAGCAGACAGAAGAGAAAAAATCTGTGCGAATTTCTTTGAGCGTCTGGAGGGCCTTATAAAATAAGCAAGATATTAAGTAATAGTAATACTTATGAACTAATAAATGAGGAGGATAATAAAATCGAAGGACGTTTTCATGTGTCAGGAATGTATCCTTATATAAATAATGCATAGTAGCTTTGTTCAACAAATGTTGGAAGAATCGTCTTGTATACAACAGGTTAGTTAGTTAGTGTTAGGTTTCGAATTTTTGGGGTGAATCCAATACTTCCTTTATTGTAAAAGGAAGTAAAAAACAATCAAATACTTAAGGATAATGACTCACGAACATCATAGTAGATGGGTTGAATGCTTACCTAAAGTAGAGGATTTTATCAACAATGTGCCCAATTTAACAACAGAAGTTACTCCGGTAAAGTTATGTAAAAATATTATACCAGCAAGACCATAAAGAAGGAAAGAAAATGCAACGGAAATTGTAGAATTATTGGAAAAGATTAGGCAACGAGTGAAGAAAATTCAAGATATGTACGAAAAAAAGCAGAATAAAAACATCAAGAAAAGAACTCATTTCAAAATAGGATATCTAGTAATAAAAAAAAACTGAGGGTAGCAGACAGAAGAGAAAAAATCTGTGCAAATTTCTTTGGGCGTCTGGAGGGCCTTATAAAATAAGCAAGATATTAAGTAATAGTAATACTTATGAACTAATAAATGAGGAGGATAATAAAATCGAAGGACGTTTTCATGTGTCAGGAATGTATCCTTATATAAATAATGCATAGTAGCTTTGTTCAACAAATGTTGGAAGAATCGTCTTGTATACAACAGGTTAGTTAGTTAGTGTTAGGTTTTAATAGAGTTTAAGTTGCTAAATCAGGCTAATTAAAAAGAGATTTAAGAAAAAAAATAATTTGTGATAATTAAAAAGACTACGCATGCAAACAAACTTATGTAAAGAATCAATATTCACGCATAGTAATTTTAATTCTCAAAAAATGGGGGAGTATATAAAAGAAATAATGTATGAAATAGTGTAATTAATTATTTTTCTCTATTTTCAAAAATGTCCAATTTAGTTTTTCGAATAGAACACCCTTTATATTTTTAAGTAAATCGATAAGAAATTAAATTAATCATAAGAATGTTCATATGATTTTTTTATTAAAATGTAGTAGCGTGTCAATCAATTATTCTAATAAGTATAGGTATCAAATACATTTAGCAGAAACATGAAATATTTCAAGCAGCACACAATATTTCCTGAATATTTGGAAACAATATTTATGTTAACACTAGATGTGAGACTTAGCTTACATTATGGATATATTTGTTGGAAATATTGCTTAAATATTATTTTATAATATTAGGAAAATATATCCTTGTCAATATTATCTAAATATTACTAAAAAATATTTAGTTAATATTGGAGAAAAATATTATTGCTATATATTTCCAAATATGTTTGTAGCATATGTTGGACATAGTACTACAACATTGGCTAATATTTGGCAGAAATATTTCAAAATTATCAGTAATAATGTAAACATAATAGTTGTTCAAAATATTGTAGAAATATTTCCAGTATATGTTGCTGTAATATTGAGAATAAATAATCAACAGTAATATATTAAGTGCATTAAAATAGCGGTTACACTTTGACGTTTTCAGTTAGAATCGGTTGCTAAGCAATTTGGCAAGTCAATTTGCAGCTCAACAAAAGTCCCGAGTACAAGAGAGCACGAGGGATCTTGTGGCGGAAAATTCAAAGCTTAAAAATTATAGGCGTGGCAATTTCTCAACTATAAAGTAAAATAAATGGCGAATTATATTAAAATTACATAACATGATCCCATTTATTTCAACAAAGAAGTAATTTTTAATTATTACCTTTTCAAATTATATGCATGGCAATTTCGTCGTTATAAATTAATAAATGTGGAGTACAGAACGACCTGTATCTTTACAAAAAAGCGTCGTTCATTCAAACTTTCACCGATTTGTTGGAAAACAACCTGCAGTTTTCTTGTAAATATCCAGGTTTTGTGCAGAGTGTCTACTTCGAGTTCGAA
Source organism: Agriotes lineatus (assembly GCA_940337035.1). NCBI lineage: Eukaryota > Metazoa > Arthropoda > Insecta > Coleoptera > Elateridae > Agriotes > Agriotes lineatus. Next base: position 23,747 of record CALNHX010005170.1, read on the forward strand.
CGGGATTGAATACACCCCATACAAAAAAGCTGTCATGTCGTCACAAAGTACAGCGTTTTTTTTTGAGAAACGCAATGACCTTTTCTTGTAAATTGACAGGCTTTTATTCACTTTAAATACCTCAGCCCCTCGCGGTCAATCTGTCCTGTATAATATTTAAGTACATACGACTTGCTTTTAAATTGCCAGGATTTATTGATTTTAAAAATTATTATTATACGTAAGTATGCTCAAAATAATTTAGCCAGTGAAAATAATAGCTATTTATGCAAGTGCAGGTGCTAAAAGTTGACGTTCATGCACGAGACATGAAAATTATGAAACGAAGCCGAAGGCTGAGTTTCATAACATGTCTCGTGCATAAACGACTTTTAGCACGCGTTGCATACAATATGTTGTCTACGACCTTAATTTTACTGTTATTAGTCCATAAATATCGATTTAACAAAGGTTTGAATCTACGACACTTCTAATTTATGTCATAATAAACAGTAGCCCAAGCCGCGCGAGCGAATGTTTGCGATTGGCAGTAGTCTAGGTCAGTTACGAAATTTTATTATTAATACTCCACATCTGACTGTATTCATTACATAACGCTTTAATTATTTCAAAAACACTTTACCTATAACGCAAGAAGCAAATAGAATAACTTTACAACTTCACTTCCAGTTCGAAATTTTATAACTTCACTTCACTTTTAGCACATGGGCTAAAAGTAAACAGCTGATTTTTTTAATCACGGTAAACTATAAAACGTTACTTTTAGTGAAACAAGCTAGCGCTAAGAGGCCTACTTTTAGTGGTGGTCGTAGATAAATATCATTGTAGTGTCTTTAAATTAATAATTGTAATCGAATTTGAAATATCGGATCGAATTGTTAGCCCTGTTAGAAGCTGACTGAGCTTAGAAGCGTTATATATTATCGCGCAACCCCGGAAACTCGGAAAAAATGCAGTTTTTAAATTTGAAAACTGTCTATATAGGGTGGTACGCAGCATAGGGATTTCAATGGTAAATTTTAATGTTTGATTATTGGCTTCCCTTTTTTTAATTAAAGTATAAATAAGTTTTTTGGAGAGAAAAATACTGTATCTGTACATACCAAATATTTTCCGAAACCGTAGAAATCAACGAAACAGAAATGCAATTATTTAAAAAATCGCTGATGTCTTGGAATTATGTAAACAAACAACATGTACATTTACTTTTGTCTTTGCTGTTTGACGTTTATAACCGATTATTAAATTCTGTTCTCGTTAAAATGTATTCGTTTTTTCTAGAAAAAATGCTGTAGGTATCTGTACATATCATCATTTATAATTTTCCGGAACCGGAAAAATCAAAGAAATTAGTATCTATATGAAGCAGGATTTAGTTAAATACCATAACAAAACATAATTATGTATCATCGAAGTCATAGACAACTGGGACAGGAAAAATACGCAGATACCCTTGTTTTCGAGAAGTGTAGTTTAGATGTGGCATTTTGACTAAACATTATTAACATTAATAACGTTCAGTTCAGTCAAAATTTTACATCTAAACTACAGTTTTCGAAAAATAGGGTAACTGCGTAATTTTCCTGTCCCAGTTTTCTATGACTTCAATGGTACCTATAATCATAATACAAAAACACAAAAATTAATAAATTATAACAAATGTTCAAACAAAGCACCATTAACTACTAAACAATGACCCAACCTGTCGCAAAATTGCCGTCTAACATGTGCTAACTGATATTGTGATATTTTATCGTATTGGGCTTGAATATAATTTTTTAGTTCTTCAATAGTTTGGAAGGTGCTGCCAGAGTAAATGTGCGATTTTAAATGTCCCCAAAGAAATAAATCGTTGGACGAAAGATCGGGGGACCTAGCAGGCCAGTTAATTAAATAATTTGGATCAATCACCTTATTGAAAAAACTGTAGTTCATAAAGTCGCGCACTTCACGAGTGTTGTGTCTGAAGCCAAATCTCTTGATCGTCTCTAGCAACTTCGGTCACCGCCGGAGCTATATCCTCTTCTAACAACTGCAAAAAGCCCTCTCCTGTGAGGTTTTCACTTAAGAAAAATGGTCCTATATTGTGATGACCTAGTATTCCCGCCCAAACATTAACTTTTTGGAGATATTGGGTCCTGGTTTGTAAAATGTTGCGTGGATTTTCAGTAGCTCACACTCTGCAATTTTGTACATCTGGTTCATTATGCAGTGTGAATGTGCATTCATCCTTAAACAAAACGTTATTCAAAAACTCCCTGTCTTCGTTATATTTTTCCATAATTTGGAAGCAAAATGCACTTCTGTTCTCCATATCACGTTCAAGCAACTTTTGATGACACTGATATTTGTAAGAGCAAAACATTTGTCTTTTCAAAATTCGCAGGACTCGGCGTAATGCAAGCCAATATCTTGTGCTATTTGCCTTAAACTTACATTTGCAGCTATTGCTGCCAAAACATTCAAGGTGTTGTCATTTTCCTCATGTTGCAGCACGTTTTCAGCGTAATTGTTATATTTACAATTATTTAATCCTGTGCCTGTAGTTTCAAATTTACGTATTAATCTATCAATCGTTGAACTACTAGGACTTTGCCGATTCCGATATTTTACGCTAAACAGGGCACTTACTTGGCGAGTACTATTTCCAGCATAAAACCATTTTATCATTTCTACTTTTTCTTCAGTTGAATACATTTTAACGGAATAGTATATTGTATGTTAAGAGCTGAAAGTGCATTCTTGCCGCTTGCGCATGAATATTGCTGGTTTTAGCTCGAAACCTACATACTTATTTTTCGACGACTGAGCATATTATTAAAGGAAAATATCAAATTTCGTTTTATCGCAAAAATTAATTGACAATCAAGTTAACATAACTCGCGCAGTCTATACGACATGTGACGCGATTATTTCCACAAATGACGGGCGTGGTCAAGGAAACATTCGGACGTGGCTACCTATTTTGTTCACGCGGAAACCCAAAACGCTCGCCGAGCGGCAAAAAGATGAAAACGCACGCTCAGCGGCAAATGTCAACTTTCTGTTGTCAAATGACAGTGAGAAAAATCTACTTTCGATATCAGTCGTCGAAAAAGAATATTTAATGATCTGTTATAAACGTCAAACAGCAATGGCAAAAGTAAATGTGCATTTTGTTTGTTTACATATTTCCAAGGCACCACTGATTTTTTCAAAAATAGCATTTTTTATTTCTTTAATTTATGGGGTTCCGGAAATTGGAAAATTATAAATAATAGGATCTACAGATGCAGTATTTTTTCTCTACAAAAATAGTAGATTATGTTATTAGGAGTAAAAGTGATACTTTATGTGGCGAAGCTGAAGTTTATTTAGCCCAACGTTAGTGAGGCAAATAATTCAGCTAAGCCACATAAAGTCACTTTTACTCCGAATAACATATACTATTTTATCCGCAAACGTATTCAGGTAAATGTCATTAATACAAATTAAAAAAAACTCTGTTGTTCAAATAACGCGCTACTGTAATGGTATATGAACATACTGAATCACGCGAGCTAATAGCACACGGCCACAGCAGCTGTCACACCATAACTCACGGCGACAGATACTCCCATCCGCTGCTTAAAGGTTTATTTAAATTAAAACTTTTTCGTACTCTTTTTGAAAATAAAAACCGGCAAAAAAAATTTGCAAAATCTTAAGCCATCATACAATTTAATCGGTCCAGTATCTTCGGAAGAGATAGCGAACAAACATAGAAAGAAAGAAAGAGAGCAACGATTTTGTGTGCTTAGGCAGATAAAGTACGCAAAAGTCGCTATTTTATCTGCTTAGGCAGATAAAGTGACACTTTGACCTTGTCAATAAAGACAAATAAGTTGTCACTTTTGTGACGTTTGCGGATAAATTTATTTACATTTTAATTAAAAAAATATGGGAGCCAATAATCAAACATAAAAAATGTACCATTGAAATTCATATGCTGCATCACGCAAGTCAAAACCCTGTATAATTAACGAAACAGATGGCCTAAGATATATTTATTAAAACAAATTTGAAAATCAGTTACGCTATCACACGAATCAAACAATTCTTGAAGCCAACAAATCCCTGTGGCTCAGTGGTACAGCATTCGGACTCCCAATACGAGGATACGCAGTTCAAACCCAGTGAGAGATATATAGATTTTTGTTATTAAATAAAATTCGCCGTGCTGAAATGTTTCCTCTCAAAATGATGGTAGATTTGCATCTATATGTTTAGTGCCGGTTTTCAAAAATACTTACGATGCTTTTTTTGCATAATTAAAAAGTATATAAGTTAAACATATCTTATTTACAACTTCTCAAGATAGTTGGTGTGTTGTATTTAATGTCTTACAATATATTTATTGAGGAAATGGAAACACATGAAAGTTGACTTGATTACAAATTAAATTGCACGATAATCTAGAAAAACCGAAAAAAGACGGTAAATTATGCGCTTTCTGCTTTTAGTTTTGCAATAATCTGATGTGATAAGTGATGGCGTTATATATTCTATAAAAAGTTCTGCATGGTGCAAAACTTAAAATTCAATCATCAGATATCAATTTTTTAAGCCGTATACGAGGAATGTAAAAAAATATGAATTCTGCTCAAGAGTAAAGTACCTTTATTTGTGACAATTACGAAAATTGTTATTAAGAAAAGTTGATTATAATCGAAAACTACGTTCAAATATCCAATTACACCTATCTAGGATGAAAATCAGGTTTTGTTATTTTTCACATTTTTTTAAGTTGATTCATATGGCCCATGCAGAACTTTTTATAAAGAGTAATTTTTTTCGTAATATTAATAATAAAATAGTTTTCCATATGGTGCGAACTTAAGCAGACACACTGTATAAGATTGTTTAAAATATAAACGAAACGCTTTGCTTAAATAAAAGTTATCTGTAATCTATTGATTACAGGCTCGTAATACCGCAAACGCTTTTAAATTTTATGTTAACTGTTCGCTTATTTAATTATTTTTTGACCGCTTCTTAATTTCAATATTAATGAATTATTTTTCCTAAAAAAGGATGGATTAATAGACGTCATTAGTACACTGTTTTTGATTAATACACTCTTTTTCATTAATTAACTGTTTTTTAAAAAAGGATAGATTAATAGATCTATTAATACACTGTTTTTGATTAATACACTCTTTTTCATTAATTAACTGTTTTTGCGATTTTGACGTTTTGATGATATTTTGAATGTAGGTTAGTTGTATTAATCAAATTTTTTGCTACAAAAAACATTTTGCAGTCAACGAAAAAAATTTGTAATCAACTCGTTTGTTAATGCGCGATTAACAATCTCAACTATTAAAGGCACTCACTCGCTATCGCTCGTTCGTGCTTTAAACAGTTTCGGTTATTAATCGCCTTCATTAACACACTTGTTGGTTAAATAACTATTATTGTAGTGTCTTTAAATTAACTGTAATCGAATTTGAAATATCGGATCGAATTTTTAGCCCTGTTAGAAGCTGACTGAGCTTAGAAGCGTTATATATCATCCCGCAAGCCCCGGAATACCTACAAAAATGCAATTTTTAAATTTAAATTATATAACTGTCAACATTATTAACTTATTAATTAAATTCATTCAAAAACAGAGCGCCTAAGATACATTTATTAAAACAAATTTGAAAATCGGTTGCGGTATAACATGGATCAAACAATCCTTTAAACCACCAAGTCTCCGTGGCTCAGTGGTAGAGCTGAAGGTACTAACGATACAAAGGCAGCCGGTTCGATCCCGTGCAGGTACACAGATTTTTTGAGCCATATAATGGTATAATCTCGATACTTTTCACCCTTTGTTGGAGGGGGTCCGCGACGGCCGGACGCCTGGGGAAGACACCAGCTTTTACCAGAAATGTAATTTTTATTAAATTCGCCCAAGCCAACCTTACAGTGCTAGTTAATTAAATATTTTTTTCTGTAACACGTCATATGAATACAGGTTGCTACATGCATTTTATGAGTCATCTACCAGGCTTTTAAACTGGAAAAACAATATTACACACCGCGAGTACAACGTGTCTTTAACTTGCATGAGTGATAAAATAATTTGTAGCGCATAATTCACAACAGGGGCATAAGCGTATTTATATAGTAAAACAACATTAAATTTAAAATTTAAAATCGATGCAGATAGCAATATCACAACGAATTATTGTAGTGACGCATTTGCTCGACGTAATTCCTAAATATTTAATTTAAAATATTGAGACGTGAGTAGCAACTATATTTGCAGCATAACCTGCTCCAAACACACCTTAAACCGCAGGGCTTTGTTAGGTCAATTAATTACAGCATTTTTTATTCGCGGCTTAATTAGGTCAATTTAATTCGCTGAATTCGATTTAATTGGTTTATTTAATTAGGTCAATCAATTTAGTTCGCGGTTTAATTTGCAGGATTTGGTTGACCTCTGACATAATCCAATTCGTGGTGCCTCCACTTCTACTTTTAAACAGTTGCTATTGTTTCTTATTTTAAAATGTGTGTTACATTATTACATCTGCCACTAACACGTCATTTATTTATGTATTTATGTAAACAGTGCTTATGCACTAAAATTAGGCCACAGCGTACATTTCACAATACACACATAACCTAATATACAATGGCGAATCCGCTATAAATTAAATCGAACTGCTAGTGCTAGTGTCAACAACAGAAAATCGTTGCTGCACACTACACAATCTAAACTTGAATATGTTAATTAAAATAGAAATAATAATAAAGTGATAACAATAATAATTAAAAACAATGGGAAACATAACACAACTATAAAGAAATCAACCCATATAACTTAACAAGAGGCAGGGAGCCGTCCAAGCAGTGCAGAGAAGCAGTCAGTTTTGAATGCTTTAACATTTCCTTAAAAAATATCGATTTCATCGATAAGTTTTATCTAAGTAGAAATAAGCCCGTAAACGAGCTGTATGTATTGGCACAAAAAATTTAGTTGAATCAAAATTGACGGGCAACAATCAATTCTGTAATGAATTACGGGGTGCAAGAAAATAAGACGAGAAATATTGCGACGTGTTTCTTAAGGTATGAAATTTAAATGTATTTATTAACTGCATGTAAGAAGGTTCCACTCCAGTGGCTTTATAATGTACAAATCTCATTAAACGTTTTTGCACTTTTTCTATTTGCTTCTTGTAAATACTGTATGCTGGAGACCATACAGCAGCAGAGAACTCTAGCCTCGATCGAACATAGGCATTATAAAGTTTAATTAATGTAGACGTATTTTTTAAATTTAATATGGTGATATGTTTAGAAAATGTTAGTGAACTGTCAAACGTAACACCTAGATCTAAGACATCAGTAGTATGAGGACACCACTAATTGGATTATGTGTTCAATTAAATTAATCCACATATGATTGATCCAATTAAACCACGAATTAAATCCGCGATTTGATCTAATTCCGCGAATTAAACCTCGGATTGATCTAATTAATTTTCGCGGATTGATGTAATTAATTTTCGCGTTTTGATCTAATTAATGACATATGAAGTTTGATATTTAATTTTGATATGTGCTACTGATTAAATTACGTTGCGGCCATTTTTAATTTGCTTCCGGAATTACGCGGCGGCCATTTTCAATTTTCGCGCGAATATTTGAATTTGAAATTTTTCAGATTTTTTTCTAAGTTCCCTTTTTTGAACTTAAACTTTCCGGGTTTCGACCATCTTGGTTTTCTGCGCGCGCACTTCTCTCGGCTGCCAGTTTGAATTTTGAATTTAGCGACTGTTTTGAATTTCAAATTGATAAATCTGTCTCTCTCTGGTACTCATGGGGCGTTGGTTATCTCTCTTGCATCCACAGGATGGATGTTTAATTTAAAAAATCTCTGGCGGACTTGGATTTGAGCCCTCTACGTTTGCATCCACATTGGGCTTACATCGACCGATGCCGCTACACCACAGAGCGCTACGCGATTTAAAGGGTTTGAACAGAAAGCCATTTCACTGTTCTGACTTCAGATTTTAAAACAAAATATTTTTTCAAAAATATAAATTATAAAAATGGAATTGTGTAGCCTATTGTGTTTAAAGGTTAAAACAATTTTTTTAAAATTGCCTTTGTAACTGGTTTTCGTAGAAATACTTCTTTTATTTTATAATTTGAGTGACGCACATGAATGGATTATCGAGATTCTCATTGTCCCACCCTACTATATAGCTGGAAATTTTCGCTCGACCGTCGAAACTTTGAAAGCTATATGAATATCGGTGCACCTAATTTGTTTAGTTCTTGATCAATTAATTTAATCATTTGTTGAAAACACGCGTATTCCTCTGCATTACGAATTTTCGGTTGTATAACGAGGATAGCAATTTAAAACAGGTTGAGACATGCGGTTGTGACGAACAAAGCATCGTCTCCCGTCTCGCTCATCGCAGCTGTTCTCTCTCGCACCCAAAGTCGACTTTGAACCCTAGTTGTTACGAGATTATCATGTTTGGCTTTTATTTTATAAGTAAAGCGTCTTAGTTACTTTGAAGCACACCTTTTATAAAACGCACCAGTCAAATTTAAAATACATCACTAGGTTTTGGAGAGGGTCGGCATCGAAATGACAATTTAATAATAATTTTCAAAGTACATTACTCTAACTTGTTGCAATTTTAGTAAACTTTGAATAAAAACACGACTTTCATTGAAAAATCTTCTGCCACAAGCATTTCGATAAACAAAATTTCAGTTACGTAGGCTTATTGTTCATTTTTATTACGAAAATTAACTCAAAATTGAACAAAAATCACGCAATTACACTTCATGTCACATAAATTTTTACAAAAATCGACATCATGTCACATAAATTATACAACAACTGACATCATGTCACTTGATATTATACAAAAAACGACATTTTTATTCAACACACGACGAAAATTGAACAAAAATCATGCAATTACACATCATCTCACATAAATTTTTACAAAATTCGACATCATGTTACATAAACTATGCATAATTTTTCAAATGTTTTACACTTTTTTATAAAATTCATCGCTCAAAATTAAAAGAAATCGCAATTTCGTTGAAAAAATCTTCTACCACAATCATTTCGATAAACAAAATTCAAACATTCTTGTACTTTTGATGGAAATATATGTATGTTGACCACAAATTAACATAATTTTGAATAAAAATGCGCAATTTCGTTGAAAAAAAATTCTGACATCATGATTTCACTTAACATTTTACAAAAACTGACATCATGTCACTTGAAATTATACAAAAAAAGACATTTTTATTCAACACACGACGAAAATTGAACAAAAATCACGCAATTACACATCATCTCACATAAATTTTTAAAAAAATCGACATGATATTACATAAACTATGCATAATTTTGCAAATGTTTTACACTTTTTTATAAAATGCATCGCTCAAAATTAAAAGAAATCGCAATTTCGTTGAAAAAATCTTCTACCACAATCATTTCGATAAACAAAATTCAAACATTCTTGTACTTTTGATAGAAATATACGTATGTTGACCACAAATTAACATGATTTTGAATAAAAACGCGCAATTTCGTTGAAAAAAAAATGTTCTGGCACCATCATTTCACTAAAATTTTACAAAAATTGACATGTCACTTGAAATTATACAAAAAACGACATTTTTATTCAATAAGCGATAAAAAATACGCCATCCTACATTATTTCACTTAAAAAATTATCACAATTCGTTTTATAAATCGTTTTGTAAAACGAAAATGATGTAAAAGCAGTTTTAGAGTTATTTTTAAGCATAATTTTGCAAATGTTTTACAATTTTTTATAAAATGTATCGCTCAAAATTAAAAGAAATCACAATTTTTTAAATTATATCACACCATTATGAAATCGTAGATTGATTTATTGAAATTTTATACTTTGTAACTGTAAAATAACTTCAAATACTAATATTTTAGCTTTAGATTTTGTAATTATTGCAGATTCGTGAAAAAACAAAAGCAGAGTAGTAATAAAAAACACAAACACTTTGTAATAAACAAATATATTGTTCTTATTTCGTATAATACTTAATAATATAAAAATAAATGTACAGCTGAATGTCTTATTGTCTAAAAGTCCGCTAGCAATTTACAAAACTGTAGTTTGAGGTGTACAACATTTCAAATTAAAAAAGCTGCAAGTAATAAAATCAGAATTCGTTTACATGGGATCGCAGCACAAATTTCATTGTGACATTTTAAAGTTTAAGGCGCTCCCAATCCAGGATTCCGTTCGTATTTGATGTTGAGGACCTTTGCCTTAGAGGTGTTCTTCTAACGGCCCTTTTTTGGAAGTGCTTCTTAATCAACGTTTTTCTGACTGCACCTTTTTGATGTGGACTTGGATGAGTAGCTGGTGTTTTTAATTTATATTCTAAATCGGACTCGCAGTTATCAGTTTCCATTTCGGTTTTTCCTGTAGTACCAGTCGGGGTTGGCTTCTTTTGCTGTTTAGGTTTAACTAGCAGCACATGAGCAACGTTAAGGCCCGGCGCACATTGAACGTAGGGCAGCACAGCGCAGCATAGCATAAGAAACTATTCCTCTCCTACACTTCGTGTTTGAACCGCACATTTAACGCAGTTTTCTATATGCAGGGTGAGAGAAAAATACGATGTCGATAGAAGGGAATTTAACAATATTATTTTATTAAACAGTGCTTCTAAAGAGATAAAAAGGTCAATTTGAAAGAGCGAATTTATGAAGAAAACAAATAGTCATGTCGAGTTTATCTTATTAAACGAATTAACAGATGGTCGTTTAAACAAATACTGTTGTTTAAACAAAAGCCAGGTGGCTGAAGTTTGCGGACTAATCACAGAGGATGTAAAAGGCCAAGGATATAATGCGCAACAATTTATAAGAACCATAGCAAAATTAGCAGTATGTTTCACCAAAATGTTTATTATTTCCAGAAGTTAAATACAATATCAGTGAATAGTACTATTATTATTATTATTATTATTATTATTATTATCATTATGCATTGCAATGCATTATAAATAACTTTTTAATGACGGGTCACTGCATCCTTTAATATATTGGAAACTTTGTGCAGCATTACATGGATATAATGAAGCACTTGGAAATTGCACCATTTTTTCTTCCCACTACACTCCATCAAATAGTACCCCTTTTATTTTAAGCTGATAAATTTTTGGTAGTGTTGTATATAGATAAAAAACAAGAATTGGTAGAAACTAGCCTCATTCTTTTCACATCCTTCTTGGTTTCTTCTTTCTAAAATCCGTTTTCTTTCCTGGGTCTAACCTTGCATCTTTGTCCATAGTTTTCTAAGCGATAAGTAACAAACGACTGCCGGAATTGAACCGTGTCATTATTGAGGTCGAAGAACTCAACGTTTCGCCCACTTTCGTAAGGGGCTTCATCAGGAGGAAAAATCAAAAGAGCACAGTAACTCAACGTGTAAACCACACCAGAGGCGAAACTCTTTTGCAACGGAAGGTATAGAAGAACCTCTGGTGTACGTAAAGTAAATAAATAATTTATAAAATCGTTTGCATAGTCGAGTTCTCCGGAAATTTTTTGGCAAATTTCATCCTTTAACTTCGTCCTCATATTAATCGTCACCCTCCACTAACTCAATTAGTAGTTCCATATTCGCTCATTATTTTTAAATTTCATGAACAAGCAAATAGCACAACCAACACAGGACATAGGAAACTGTGTACCATCCACAGATTAGACAGGCTCGACGCAGGTCTCTGCCTTTGCTGCACCTGCACTATCTTCAATATGCGGATATTGATTTAAAAGCATGTGTTACAAAAACCTCGGCTGTGCTATGCTATGCTACGCTGTGCTGTCCTACATTCAATGTGCGGCGGGCCTAAGGCCTTTGATGTAATCAGGTAAACTGTGGGCGTCCGGGTGGATTAATAGTTTTTCGAGGCCTCAGAGCGTCGTGAACTAAATCGACTATGTTAGACGCCGGTAAAATTTCACCCTTTATAGTAACGGTACCCTTGCTATCCCAGCTCACATCGTTCGAGGCACTCAAAATGCGTAGGAAAACTTCAGCTTTTTTCTTAAAAGTTTTGGGAAGTGTAGATAAAATAATGGCATTTGATAGGCTGTTACTGCTTATTTCAATAGGTATTTTGATTGGCTGCCGTGCCTGGTTTGTGAAATGAAGGAATCTTTGTAACACTTGGTTGTATTGCCCCCATTTATCGTGATCAGTTAATTTGGACTTTAAAACGTTTTACATTTCGTCATCAAGCTGAGATAATATATTTTTCTCCGCGTTATCGCCAGACTTAAGGCGTTGGACAAATTCCGGCGATACAACCAACATCTTCCGCGCTTGGTCCATTTTAGTCGAAAAAGGAGCTCAGCCGTTTGTTCTGGTAGAGCCGTCATGAATAAACTAACTTAAAATCAAGACTTTCATAATAAATATATAAAAAAATATGGCAGGTACGGGAATCGAACCCGTATTCTCTCTCGAGATCAGAGCTTAAATCTGACGCCTTAACCATTCGGCCAACCTGCCTCCCTGTATTAACGAGCACTCTCTGCATAATTAAGAAAGAAAACATATAGTTTAAAAGCCTTCTATTTGCAATTTCATACAATATTTTATATAAATTAAGCCATATACAAATTTCTAAATCGGATTTGATATATATTTATCGAGGGAGTTGATGACGTTTTATTATTATTTGTTGTGATTCGTCATCGCTGAATTTTACAGCAACCAACCTGTCTGCTGTGTGACGTACGCAATGTCTCCATCCCTTTTTATTTTAAAATTTTATAATAAAACGTCAGTTGAGGATCAACTCGCTCGATAAATATATATCAAATCCGATTTAGAAATTTGTATATGGCTTAATTTATATAAAATATTGTATGAAATTGCAAATAGAAGGCTTTTAAACTATATGTTTTCTTTCTTAATTATGCAGAGAGTGCCAGTAATCGTATATAATTCGGTGCGTGCGGAAGTGAGGTTATTGCTGTAATGCTAATCGTTGTTTGGTACAGTGTTTATGGATTATTTTCATAATAAAATTCGGTAAGTAGGAAAATACTTTTGCCAGTGTGTGTGGATGTAATTGTAATGATCTGCTGGCACCCTGCATATGCTAAAAATGCACTTAGTCAGTTGTCCACATATGCGGCCAGTGGTCGTATACTGTTACTAAATAAACTTTTGTAGCATTCATGCATGTCACTGATTTATTTCTCTATAATGCGGATTATCATGGATGATATGAATGCAATATTTACAATAAGCTTCTATGGTCCAAAAAAAGAGCAGATTCACATTTTAACCAGTTTACAAGACCCCAACTCTTCAGATTTGGAGGAAGTGGAAGTTATGAGTGACACAGAAGAAGAAGAAACAGCCTTGCAAGCAAATCATGAAAATGATGAACCGTTGTCGAGTGATAGCGAGAACAGTGATAATGAAGATAATTTGCCCCTTTCAGAATTACGGAAAAGGCTGCAATCAAATCAAATAAGTAACAACAACACACAGCCAAATTCTCCTGTTGGACAATCACAGTTGATGAAATGGTATCGAGACAGAGACAACGAATATTTTGATAATCCCCCGAATTTTCTGGGTTTAGAAGAAATTCTTATTGATGGGGAAACCCCATATTCGTTTTTTATCAAATTATGGCCAGAAGAACTCTTTCAGTTACTAACTAGAGAAACTATTAGGTATGCTGTCCAATCAGGCAAAGAAAATTTCTTCATTTCGGTAAAAGAAATGAAGATATTCTTTGGAATAAATATAATAATGACATACATCAGGTATCCATCCTACAGAATGTATTGGTCATCCATTCCTGGTTTGGGACTTGGAATTATTTCTCAAGCTATGTCGCTAAAGCGATTCGAAGCTATAAAGAGATATTTACATACTATAAATAATGACGATATCCCTCAAGGTAATACCAACTGTTTCATAAAGGTTCAAGCAGTATTGGACATCATTTCCCGTACCTTCCATTCTGCTGCAACTTCCACTGAATACATGGCAATTGATGAGATGATAATACCCTTCAAAGGTAGACACAGGGGTAAACAGTACATAAAATCGAAACCCAAAAAGTGGGGCTTCAAAGTGTGGGTACGAGCGTCTTCTAATGGATACGTTTCAAAGTTTGAAATGTATCAGTCATCTAAAAATATACCAACAACAGAACTAAGGGTAATAGGCGATACTGTGGTAAGATTATGTGATGGAATCGCAAACATGAATCACAAGATAATATTGGATAATCTTTTTACAAGTATCCGGTTGATCAGATTCTTGAAAGACGATGGTATTTACGTCCTAGGAACAGTCAGATCTAACCGACTACATGGTGCTAATGAAAAATTAGAAGGTCAAAAGGTATTACAACAAAGGGGTAGAGGATCAGTTTCCGTGGTAACATCTTCAGATAACATTACCATAGTGAGGTGGGTCGATAACAAACTTATCCATATGATATCATCTTTCGCAGGAAGTGAACCTCAGGACACAGTTTGTAGGTGGGATCGAAAGCGTAAAGAACACATCGAAGTGTCGAGGCCCCACGCTGTTGCTCGGTATAATAAATTTATGGGGGGTGTTGATTTGACTGACAGGATGGTAGCTCATTACCCACATAACACCAAAATAAAAAAAAAATATATGAGAATTTTGTATCACTTCATGAATGTCGCTATAATAAATTCCTGGATTCTGTATCGAAAGAAGAAGCAATCAAAAATACCCTTACTAGAATTCAAAGCGTATGTAGCAACAGCCCTGATTAGTCTAAATGAAGAACCAAGAAAGCGTGGAAGACCAACGAATGACGATTCTCCGATTCCAAAGAAAAAACGAGCATGGTGCAAGGCCCTTCCTGAAATACGAACTGACGGAATAGGCCACTATCCTGTGAAAGTCATAACTCGGAATCCTCCTCGATGTCATGATCAGTCAAGTAAACGAAGAACCCGTTACATTTGTGCTAAATGTAAGGAACCCGTTTGCCCGGAATGTATGGAAGCATTTCATGCATAACCCAAGGAGTACAATGTACACATACGTGGACGTCATTTTTTTGATAATTAGGAGGATAATTTTTTTTTTTATCAATAATTATATGTATTTAATGAACTTTGTTATAATAACCAATAAAAAAATTTTTAAAGCGTTTTTGATTTATAAGAAAAAAATTGCCCCAGAAGAGGTTAATTATTAACGAGGAAATATTAATGGAAATGAGCGAAGGAGAACATATAGTGGGTGACAGTAATCGTGGTAGCCGTAAAAGACAAAAAAGTGTGACTAGTGCCCAAAGAAAGAAGGAAGTTAGGTATGTTTGTTAATGTTCCTTGTAGATTTGTAGGTTAGGTTGGTAATTTTGTACTAAATTTCAATTCTATGGTACTAAAACATTGAAAGCAATGAACATTATATAACTAATATAATAATTATTAACACTTAGGTACTCTAACCATGACCCCAACTTTGTTTTGTCATGTAATCACAAACGTGGAAATTTCGAATGCCGCAATATTACCATGGATGATGTACAAAAGTGCCGTTCACTATTTTTCAAGTTTCCTAACAGAAATGAAATAATTGCTCAATTAATTAAGATTGGCTTACCAAAAAGGAGTAGATCCCGGAAAGAAAATGGAAAATCACATGAGATGACTATACAATATCAGGTGGAAACTTCTATACTGTGTACGAGGTTTAGAAACATATTTTTTTCTTTTCAGATGTGACTTAAACAAACGCTTGTAGAAGTATGTTAAAAGTTTTTCTTGGCTGTGTATAGTATTACTCAAAAAAAATGCAAGAAAGTGAAAGAATTTATTAGCAAGTTGAAGGGGCGCGAAAGTCACTATGGCAGGGAAAATCTAGGAGAATTTATTTATCCTCTGAATACAATATTGCAATTCTTCTGAGGCTTTATAATCAAAGTATTGGAGAAGAAGAAAAAAGTTTCAAGGTTAATTACAAATATTTTAGCCGCATTTTTTACAAATATTTCAACATAGGCTTTGGTTGTCCAGCCACCGACGTTTGTAGTTATTGCGTCAGACACTCTACAGAAATAAGTATTTGTAATAATCGCAACAAAATCAACAGGCTTAGTACAGACTTACGGGTGCATAAAATCCGAGCAAAACAGTTTTATGCAATTATGAAGGAAAAACCAGAAAAAACTGTTTCTTATTGCTTTGATCTTCAACAAGTGCAAGTATTACCAAAAGTACCCATTCAAGAAGATTTTTATTCCCAACAACTCTCATTTTACGCATTATATTATGTGTAACTCGATGTAAAAATCTAATATTCTATTCTTGGCTAAAAAATCAAACCGGCAGGGAAGCCAATGACCTATTTCATTGGCTCCCCTGCCCCTGCCCAGCTCTTTGTGATTTTCTAAATAAAACTGAGTTTTTACCAGTTATAGAAGAGGTGAGACTATTTTCTGATGGTTGCTCGGGCCAAAATAAAAATAGTCACATTATACACATGATCATGTTATGGCTACATAACAATGCCCCAAAATCAATCAAATCAGTAAGACTCATTTTTCCTGTTAGGGGACACTCCTATCTACCTGCCGATAGGATTTTTTGCCGAATAGAAAGAGTTCTTAGATCTCGTAGTGTTATAAAATCACCAGAACAATACTGGGAAATCTATTCTAAGGTTGTAAAAGTTAGAAAGTTAGGTACGGACTGGTTACTCTATGATATTAAGCACGCTGAGTTATGGTTCAAGAAGCTTCTCGGAATAAGGGAAGCCAAACGCATCATTATACATAGATCCCAAAATAACAAGAACCGTGATCACATTTTTGTAAAATCAGAGTTATTCTATAGAAATGATGATCCTTCCAAGAAATCTGAAACTCTATTAAAAAAACGCACCAACCGCAATAAAACTACCTCTTGTAAAAAAAATTAAAGCAAAGAAACTATCTAGTCTGCTTAAACTATTAGTTAGTCTATCTGGAAGTAACTGGCGTGAGGATCCAGCACTGAAGTGGTTAGAACCAATTTTTCCGAATGAACAAGGAATGGAAATTGAAGTTGATAGCTTGAAGAAAATGTGCACTTTGGCCACGGCCTGCTAAATTGTGTGACAAACGTCAAGTGACATTTGTCACACAATTCAGCAGGCCGTGCTTTGGCAATTACTGTCCTTTAACTCAAATGTTTACAGAGGCGCTTAGAGAATACAACTTTTATTATGATTCTATAAAGACTTTAAGGTATCAACTTACAGAGCTCTATTAGCTATAGAATGTAAGATGTTATAGACTTCAACAGATTTTAGAGAATAAGTCTATTATGGTGCTATTCTGTAAGAAAAAATGTAACGCTATAGCGCTATATATCTTTAAGCTATAGACTATAAGTTAATTCAAATTCTATTAGGAAATATTTCTCTATACCTAATATTCCATAAGCTAAAGCCTCTGTAAAGTTATGGCGAGAAAATAACCGACCATAAAGACGTGTATAGCTACTGTAACGATATGTTGTCATGGTAACAATGTCAGTCCTCCAGTGTTAGATGTTTTGTTTTCTTATAATTATTGGAATTTTGTAGTTTACAACAGAATTTATTGTGGTTTACAATAGATAAATAATTATGAATTACAACAATATTGCACCAATTGCAATATATCTGTTGTTAAATGAAGAAGAAAGAAGGTAAGGTACTATTGTAGTAATATTTTTGAGAAAATCTTAACATTTTGTTTCAGAAATTACATGAGACTTCATAGAAGACATCTTAGGGATGTACTAAATCCCTTTGAGATGCCAGAAAAAGAGTTTCAAGACAATTTCAGACTGTACAAGGAATTAACCAGAGATTTAATTGATTGGTTAAGTCCACATGCCACCGCAAGTGTTAGATGTACGCGTTTACCATTTTATTTAAGAGTATGTAAAATTTTAAGGAATTATCTTGATAAATATAATAAAATTACTATTTGAAGGTTTAGTCGAGTCAATAAAGCCTAAAAATCGACCAAACTTCTTAATTCTCAGCAACAGCTCCGATTTTGATCAATTTTTTTTTAAAATGTGTGTTTTTTAATATTATTCAATATAAGAAACATCCCAATTTCAGGAAATAATTTTTTATATTGTTTAAACAATAAAAACTGAATTTATGGGAAAAATTATTTTAAAATTTTTTTTTCGCAGTATTTGTGAAAATATTAATTGTTTTTATCGAAAATTCATTATCAAAAATGTCTCCCGCACTCGTGGTTAACATGTATTTATATTGTTTAAACAATAATAGCAACATTTACGGAAAAAATTGATTTTTTAAATGTTTTTTCGTAATATTTACAAGAAAGTGAAGAGTTTTTATTGAAAATTTAGTATAAATAATATTTTAGACAATTTAAAATAATAATTATTTATATTGTTTAAACAATGATAACAACATTTATATATATATATTTTTAATATAATGGCTGGCAGTGGTCTAAAAGAAGTACTTTCAACTGTATATGCACATGAAACTTGTGATCAAATACTATCAGGACATAATTATTCAAGAGCAGTGCGTGCTCACAATTTAATGCAACTAGCACTTTCAAAAATCATATTTGATGATCTTAAAAGTAATGAAGAATTTGCCGAATTTGAAAGAAATTTTAAAGATTCCGCGATATTTTACAATTTTAATTACACTGAAATGGAAAATAATGAAATATTTATCAAATTAGTGAATTTCTTTGAAAAAAAAAATGATTCTCCTTGAAGAAAGAGCTAACACTTGTAAACTTTGGATTACCTACTTTCGTATGATATCTCTTGTTAAGGATTTTATAGCTGCTGAGAGAATGGGAGACTGGAATTTACATTTGAGAACTGTCGAGTTAATGATTCCATTTTTTCACGCTGCAAGGCATTTTCCTTATGCAAAATCAAGTGAAATTTATTTGCAAAAAATGCGTCAATTAGAAGACCAATTAGATCTGGTCGATTTTGAAAAATTTAAACAAAATCACAGCGCCAGAAGGTCAGATGTTTATTTCTCAAAAATATCGACAGATCAGACAATAGAGCAGACACTAATGAAATCCATGAAGGTGGATGGGGGACCGTTTAGACGTGGAGCAACTCCAAGTGTAGTTTTCAAATGGATCAAATCAGCGATATTTTCAACGGCTGTAGTCGAAGGAATGGAAGAATTTTGTGAAGTGTCATTTACATCATCATTTCAACATGTTGACGCCAGCGATAGTAGGATAAATGAAGATTGTACAGCTGTACATAAAATTATAGAATTTTTTACAATTCACAATCCATTTCCCGATGTACAACAACTTATGGGAATTTCTACAGGAATTGTAGGTGATGATACCATAGATTGTTATAAAGCGTTTGAAGTTGGAGTAAAACTAAGAAATAAAACAAACGGCTTCAACTTTAAAGACAAAAATTACAATAAAGGACACCGTCAAATCTTTATTAAACATGAACAGTAAAGTTAAAGTGAATAATAATGAAATTGCCGTCTGTTAAGTCATTTTGCTGTTTCAGATGCTTAATTGCATTTCGCGCCGTTAGTTAGGTCATTTTGGTATTTTGAATAGCCGCCTAAGTTTAGAGCAGCGTGCCCGTATGCTAAGCCCTTTTAGCTCTTTATTTGGCTCCATCGTCTAATTCCAGAATCACGATTTCGCACATATTTAGCCCCAAAAGCAGTATTTTCCGTCGGTTGGAGCTCTCCTCTGATGGCGTTTTTCTGAATTCTGAATAGCACGCTGTGGCGGCGTGATACCAGCGTGGCCCGCATTGGTTGGTTTCATTTCATCGCCTTGCGATTCGCTGTGGTTTAGTCACGTGGGGGACGCGGCCAAGGTGACCTTTTGCCAACGCTTCCCTCGGGCATTCGGCCGAGAGCCGTCGATCAAGCAAGTGGTCGCAGAGGTTGTGCTTTCGTGCGGCGCTTCCGCCCTTGGCGGGGGCGTCAGCCTTCGTCTTAAGTGTGAGTCTTGCAGAGCCCGTGGCAGAGAGCGCTTGTGTGTGGTGGTGGTGATTCGAAATTTGTCGAGTGATCTTCGGCGTAACGTGGGTGTTTTGGAGCCCAGTTCCTGCTACTATTAGTGAGGGGTCGTGCCCCCTTCATCTCGACCTACGAGGATTTGGTTCAACAGAACGAGTGAGGCCCCCATCATTTTCGTCGTCCCGTTGTACGCGTCTTGACGCGTCTCCCGTCGCCATTGAGGCGGTTATGCATTCACCCCCTTTCGCCGTTGTAACACCGAAGGTACCTACCACCTACGATTGCAGCTCGTCGCAACTCAGCTGTACCAGGCTCCCTCGCCGCCCACGCATTAAGGTATGTGCCTTTAACCTGATTACCGCTGTGAACGCGAGTGTTACTCATTACTACTCATTACTACGCTAGTGTATTCATTCAGACTGCAGACAGTTCAGGCCGTGAAGGCTAATGTAAATCGTCGCTGCCCTTGCATAAGGCAATGTGCATCTTTGTACCTATTATTGCTGTTCACTAATGTTCAACATCTGTCGTTAAGCTTAGAGCGCGCGTGCCAGCTGGTGCCCTTAATTATAGAGTAAGGTTAGATACAGGGCGACGCATTCTGCTACCCCATTGTAACTCGAAGTGAAATATATGATTGGTTAGTTAAGGGAACTATTGTTTGTTTCGGTTTGTGCATGTTCTGTTACAGATAGACGTCCCTTTATTGTACGAATTATTGTACGACGGAACGAGGAAGCTGTGAGCGTGCAGGTGAGTGGGACAGCTGCGTAGTCGTGGTCGGATGGACACCTAATCACAATCCTTGCTTAAGGCAATCCCGAAGTTGTTGTTTGACCTTGCAACTCTTGAATAATCTTATTGGCGGAGTATTTTTGCATGCTTCGCTCCCGTCTAACCGTCCAGGCCCGGTTAGCCGGGTTAAGACAGGCTTGGTGGCGCCCTCATAATTTCGACATACCCTATATATATTATGCCACAACGCGCTTGCCCAGAACGTATCGTGTGACTCACGCCCGACTCCCTGAGCGTTCCAGCCGTGGCCTATTAGCCTATTTCGAACCGATCTCAGGGCAAGTGTGTCATGTTTTCAGGACTGATTCCGTGGTGCGATGCTCACCTTGGGTGGGTGTCGTAAAGTCCTTTTCATACCGTAACAGGCTAATTTTGGCGCGACAACGTGGGACGTTGGTGTTCATTGTTGTCTGTTATCATTTATATTGTTGTCACAAATGTTTTTTTCGTCATTTCGAAGTGGTATGGACTGGTAAACCGTTTTTTTTTCTTAGTAGAATATTTTACCGAGCTTCTTTTCTTGTTTTCTATTTGTCTTTTCTTGTTTTCTTCTGTTTTCTATATGTCTTTTCTTGTCTTTTCCTGTTCTTAGTTTATTTTCATTAGTTTTCTTGACCGTGTATATGTTTTTTCTTAGTTGTCATTTGTCTTTACGTTTCTTTTCTTGTTTTCTTTATGTTTTTCTTGTCTTTTCTTATTTTCTATTTGTAGTTTTGTGTTTTCTTGTTGTTTATCGCCTTTTTGAGTTTTCTTTTTGTATTTTTCCATGTCTTTTCATATTTGTAGTATCTTTTTCGTCATTTTTACCGTCGTTTCTTGTTTTTTTTTAGCCAGTTCATACTACCGAGATCTCTCGTTGCATTTAGTGCAGATTTTATCCCGTATTAGTCGGATTTAGTACCAGATGTTGTTGAGTGAAGGTACCGACCTTGTTTTTTTTAAGTCTTTTCGAAGGCTTAATTGGGAGTTTCGATTCCCTGTCGTTTACATTGTTTAGCCTTGGGCTAAGTTGACACTTTTGTTGTACCGAACTGACGTTTATCGATTTTGACGTTCACGTTAGCGAGGTTTATCGATTTTGACGTTGATGATTACCGATTTTGACATTTTTTTTTTCATCGTTTGGTGTTGCGCCGCGTTGATTTTTGGTAAGCAGGTTGGAATTCATTTTCACCTTCATGACCGAGTTTTGGTTTGTTGATCAGTTGTGGATTGTTGTTGGTGTGCTTGGGGAGATTCGCTCGTGCGGTTATTACGTCGCTCAGGCCATCTTCTTAGTTGGTTTGGTGTAGTTATTTTCGTTGGCCTTTATCTCATACTCATTATTATCATGTACCGCCCAACCTGGTTTACCGACTTCTTCGTGGACACCCCTAACAGTCATAGTAGTGTTTTGTACACTTTCCGTTAGCATTTAACGAGTCTTTACCGCTGGTCGGAATGATTCGTATTTGTTGACGTTTTGTTGTCATTTATCGTACCCTTTTTGTCTGATGACGTCATGTTGTCACGTATCGTGTTCTTTGTGAACAGTTTCGTTGAAGCTTCTGAGCTTTGTGTGGCGGCAGTGCACGGCTGTCCGCACGAGGTTTCTTGAGTAGAAAGATTTTGAGTGTTTAAAGGTTTTTGACTTTTTTTGTAGTGATGCCCTGTTGTTTTCGTGGCCTAGCGCTCTTTTACCGTACCGTTGGCCGTCGCCATTTTCAACCACCTGTGTGGGATTACATAAAGAGAGCGTGTTTCTGGTCATTTTGTTTCGTGCGGACCCTGTCGTCGTAAGGTAGTCCCTTTGGGCCGCATGGAGTTCTGAAAAGGATTTATTGGGCATGCGTCATCGAACGCCTACACCCTTGGAGACTTGGTTCTTCGGAATTTTCTTTTGGTGTTCGGTGTTGGAGTCACTTTCGAGCTCGCGCTTTGCGGTTTAATAGTCGACTTGGCTCCGGCATCGGCATTGATTGAGGATTTCGGTGGACTGAGTTTTTCCTATTACTGATCATGACTATTTTGACAGTTTCTGTCACAACCATTTCCCTTTTTTTTTGGTGGTTCATCCTCTTCTCTTGGGTACTCATACCAGTTGTGGGATCCACACAATGCGCCGATCTCGTGACGCGCAGCGTGCCCTCTTCAGGTAACCCTTGGGTGGGACTTTGGACTTCCATTTCTATACCCCCCCCCCTCCCTGTGTTCTTTTGGAACGGTTGGTCGGAAGTGTCCACAGGTGTAAGACTTGTTTGTACCCGATTTCGACAAAATTTACGTATTTTCTACTGGCGTATCCAGTCTTTCTTCTTCCTCTTCTCTCTTCCCACCTTTGCACCCTATCTGGTGGCCAGTGTGCGTAATCCCTTTGGGGGTGCACTCTATCGTATCGAATGTTTTTTTTTTGTGTTTTGTTTCGTTCGTTTTTCGTTGTTGCGTTTTCGTTTGAGTTCTCGTTACGTCGTCGCAAAATGCCTCGTTGTTTTATAAGAGACTTCGGGGAACTCTCTTTCAAGTAAGGGGAGTGTTAAGTCATTTTGCTGTTTCAGATGCTTAATTGCATTTCGCGCCGTTAGTTAGGTCATTTTGGTATTTTGAATAGCCGCCTAAGTTTAGAGCAGCGTGCCCGTATGCTAAGCCCTTTTAGCTCTTTATTTGGCTCCATCGTCTAATTCCAGAATCACGATTTCGCACATATTTAGCCCCAAAAGCAGTATTTTCCGTCGGTTGGAGCTCTCCTCTGATGGCGTTTTTCTGAATTCTGAATAGCACGCTGTGGCGGCGTGATACCAGCGTGGCCCGCATTGGTTGGTTTCATTTCATCGCCTTGCGATTCGCTGTGGTTTAGTCACATGGGGGACGCGGCCAAGGTGACCTTTTGCCAACGCTTCCCTCGGGCATTCGGCCGAGAGCCGTCGATCAAGCAAGTGGTCGCAGAGGTTGTGCTTTCGTGCGGCGCTTCCGCCCTTGGCGGGGGCGTCAGCCTTCGTCTTAAGTGTGAGTCTTGCAGAGCCCGTGGCAGAGAGCGCTTGTGTGTGGTGGTGGTGATTCGAAATTTGTCGAGTGATCTTCGGCGTAACGTGGGTGTTTTGGAGCCCAGTTCCTGCTACTATTAGTGAGGGGTCGTGCCCCCTTCATCTCGACCTACGAGGATTTGGTTCAGCAGAACGAGTGAGGCCCCCATCATTTTCGTCGTCCCGTTGTACGCGTCTTGACGCGTCTCCCGTCGCCATTGAGGCGGTTATGCATTCACCCCCTTTCGCCGTTGTAACACCGAAGGTACCTACCACCTACGATTGCAGCTCGTCGCAACTCAGCTGTACCAGGCTCCCTCGCCGCCCACGCATTAAGGTATGTGCCTTTAACCTGATTACCGCTGTGAACGCGAGTGTTACTCATTACTACTCATTACTACGCTAGTGTATTCATTCAGACTGCAGACAGTTCAGGCCGTGAAGGCTAATGTAAATCGTCGCTGCCCTTGCATAAGGCAATGTGCATCTTTGTACCTATTATTGCTGTTCACTAATGTTCAACATCTGTCGTTAAGCTTAGAGCGCGCGTGCCAGCTGGTGCCCTTAATTATAGAGTAAGGTTAGATACAGGGCGACGCATTCTGCTACCCCATTGTAACTCGAAGTGAAATATATGATTGGTTAGTTAAGGGAACTATTGTTTGTTTCGGTTTGTGCATGTTCTGTTACAGATAGACGTCCCTTTATTGTACGAATTATTGTACGACGGAACGAGGAAGCTGTGAGCGTGCAGGTGAGTGGGACAGCTGCGTAGTCGTGGTCGGATGGACACCTAATCACAATCCTTGCTTAAGGCAATCCCGAAGTTGTTGTTTGACCTTGCAACTCTTGAATAATCTTATTGGCGGAGTATTTTTGCATGCTTCGCTCCCGTCTAACCGTCCAGGCCCGGTTAGCCGGGTTAAGACAGGCTTGGTGGCGCCCTCATAATTTCGACATACCCTATATATATTATGCCACAACGCGCTTGCCCAGAACGTATCGTGTGACTCACGCCCGACTCCCTGAGCGTTCCAGCCGTGGCCTATTAGCCTATTTCGAACCGATCTCAGGGCAAGTGTGTCATGTTTTCAGGACTGATTCCGTGGTGCGATGCTCACCTTGGGTGGGTGTCGTAAAGTCCTTTTCATACCGTAACACGTCGATCCAAATTTAATCTTTCAACGAATATGTCTAAAAAAAGATAATGACGAACTTAGACATTATTTTGACTACGAGTTGGCCCCTTATCCTCTTTCCCTGTTTCATAATGCCGGAATGAGAAAAACTACAAAATCATCGTTATACGATATTTTTCAACAATCTAAAACGAATGTTAATGATGTTAATAATTTTTTTATATCATTGATGGCGGTATGTTACTACACAGATTGAATTGGGACCAAAATCAAAAATTTTCTTTCATTTGTCAAAACTAATCAAATATTTACGTAACAACTATGGCACTAATGTTAAAGTTGTATTTGATGGGTATAATACTGATGGCACTAAAGCGTCAGAAAGGAATCGTAGATATGTCGGTAATGTTTCGATTGATTATTTATTTGATGATGATATGACTTTACAAACAACTAAGGAAAAATTTTTAGCTAACAGCAAGAATAAAAATAGATTTATTAATCTTCTTTATAAGAAGCTCATTGAAAATAATTTTGAATGCACTCAAGCAGAAGGTGATGCCGATCGTTTAATTGTTCAAACAGCTCTAGATTGCCTTTCTCCTCATGTCGTTGTTGTAGCTGAAGACATTGATGTATTGGTATTATTAATGGCGTTATCGCCAGATAATAAGGAATTATTTTTTTTAGACCACCGAAAAACAATATATTGCCAAGAGTTTACTCATCAAAGACAGGCTTAAATGATTTTCCAAATATTAAAAAGGAGCATCTTCTGTTTATTCACGCTTTTACAGGATGTGATACAACATCAGCTTTTTATAGAAGAGGTAAAAATCATTTTGTAAAAATTTTCAGTAATAATGTAAAGTTACGTGCCGCAGCTGAAGTATTTATCTTGAAAATCAACGTGAAGAAGTACTTTTTAACGAAGGTATATTTTCTATTCTCGCACTGTATGGTGCAAAAACTTCAAAACAACTTAAACGAATGGAGGCATAAACGTTTTATAATGCTCGCTTCAAAGACGAAAAGCTTTCAAATTGCATCACTTCCTCCAACAGAAGATGCAGCTCAGCAGCATATTAAAAAGGCTTATTTGCAAATACAGCAGGGGAAAAATAATTCGATAATACCTCCCGAAAAATGGGGTTGGAAAAAAGAAAATTATTTAATACCAGCGCAAATGACGCAACCAGCAGCACCGGACAACATTTTAAAAATTATTTTTTACTCATGCAAAACCGGATCTGGGGCAGCATGTGGATGCAGAAAAAGTGGTTTGCATTGCTCCCCTGCATGCATTGTTTGTAGTGGCAATGATTGCAATAATCATCCACCAATTGAAGAGGAGCGAGAATTCGAAACTGAGGATTTAGACGCCGATTAGATTTTTATTCGTCTACTGTATTATAAAACAATATAATATTCTTTAATAAAGTTTTCATGTAAATATTTTTAAATAATGACACTTTTATAAATAACATAAATAAATAAAAAACATTAAGAACAAATTATGTATACTATTCATTTGTGTACTAGATTTGCAATAAAAACAATTTACTTTTTTATAAATATCCCCAGAAAAAATAAAAAAAAAAATTCACATATAATCTCATAAGAGCATTAATTCTTTCCGGAAATTTTTTTGAGTGCGTTCCAACAACGTCGTATTAATTTGCCCGAGCGGGACGCGAGGGCAAATTAGGACGTTGTTGAATGCACGAAAAATAATTTCCGGATATGAATTAATGCTCGAATGCAGATTCGGTAAGAAAATCGTAACGATACAAGCCCTCAAAGTTAGGCTGATCTACCTACAAAAAATTTCCAAGAAATTTTTTTGTTGTCTTGGATACGGCTCGTGAACTAATTTTTCTATTGGTCACTGATGAGTGTCGTACGATTTTCATTAAAATTTCATTGTTATCGTTATTTAAAAAATATAAATAATTACTAACTCTGATTTAAATAAATATATCTTTCCGTAAGATTTTAATAGAAACAGTTCACTTTTCTATAAATATGTCGAAAATTTTTTTTTATATAAATGTTGTTATCATTGTTTAAACAATATAAATAATTATTATTTTAAATTGTCTAAAATATTATTTATACTAAATTTTCAATAAAAACTCTTTACTTTCTTGTAAATATTACAAAAAAACATTTAAAAAATCAATTTTTTCCGTAAATGTTGCTATTATTGTTTAAACAATATAAATACATGTTAACCACGAGTGCGGGAGACATTGTTGATAATAAATTTTCAATAAAAACAATTAATATTTTCACAAATATTGCGAAAAAAAAAAATTAAAATTAATTTTTCCCATAAATTCAGTTTTTATTGTTTAAACAATATAAAAAATTATTTCCTGAAATTGGGATGTTTCTGATTTTGAATAATATTTAAAAACACACATTTTAAAACAAAAATGATCAAAATCGGAGCTGTTGCTGAGAATTAAGAAGTTAAAACCTTCATTGACTCGACTAGTTCTAGCTACTTTACATTTTTTGGCCAAGGGTTCCTATCAGCACGCAGTAGGTGGATGTTCCTGGATAGCAATGAGTCAACCGTGTATAAGTCGTTCTATCGCAGAAATCTCTAGGCTTATTGTAGAGGTGTTGATGCCCGAATGGATAAAATTCCCTACTACGCCAGAACAGAAAGCAAAAGTAAAACAAAAATTTTACGAAAAATTTAACTTCCGAGGGGTTCTGGGTTGTATTGATGACTCACATGTCGCTATAGTTTGCCCACCAGTCACTGATAATGAGCACCCTCCTCACGTCTACATAAATAGAAAAGGATTTTACAGTCTCAATGTAATGATGGTTGGTGATTCGGAAGGAAGAATTTTAGCGTGTGATGCACGATTTCCCGGATCAGTACACGACTCAGCCATATGGAGGATCCAGCATCTTCGAAACTATTTAAGAGAAGAACATGATAACGGAGACACCACATCTATATTAATCGGCGATAGTGGGTATGGTCTTGAACCTTGGCTGTTTACTCCTTTTTCTGTTGTTGTCAATGGCACGCCGGAGGCTAGATTTAATCAACTCTTACGATCAACAAGGAACGTAATAGAAAGAATTTTTGGCATTTTAAAAGGACGTTGGCGAGCTTTGCTGCAGCATAGAGTCTTACATTATCATCCTGCAGATGCAGCATTTCTGGTATATGCTAGTGCTGTTCTTCACAACATCGCAATTTGGGCAAACATCGAGTTTGATGAAGACAACATAGCCTACGATGTTGATAACTTTGACGAAAATGTCAACGGTGGAAACTATGACGCAAACTTATTGCGACAAGGGAGACTTGCCAGGGAAAATTATATTAGGCGAAATAATGTTTAACATAAATATAATTAGTTTGTGGGCGAAACTTTTTTATTAATATTAATTTACAACTTTATAATTAAGAAAACTCGGCTAATGTTTGGTATAGTAGACCACTACATACACGCATGCATTGACCAGTACTCCTCAAAATATACTTTTAGCTTTTTTCCAGCAAGGTGAGAATTTAACAATATGAGGTCTGACGAGGTAGTTCAAAGATGCTGTGTGTCCTTCTAGCTTTTTTAGGTTAGTTGCAACCTTGATTTTTTAAATTGCGATATAAATTTAGCGTCCACCTCTTATTGTCCTATAATAGGAGTCACGGTTTGTTCAATACTCGCAGTAATGTGAGGCTGTTGATTGAGAAAAGCTGCAAAACTACTATGTTATTGCGCATGTCTGAGAAATGTAAAACACAGTGGTTAGTATACTAAACTTTTGCCGAAAACTCCAATTAAGCATTTCATTAAACAATAAAAGTTGCAACTATAAAAATATGTATATTAAAATGGTAATTCTATATTAAAGGAAAAAGTGGGATTCTCAAATTTATATTTCGCCACCTCAAATTTAAATTTAGCGACCTCCAATTTCAACTTTTTTTCTTCTAGTTTTAGGTGCTCTTGGTTCTTATTATTATTTCTATACTCCAAAAGTAATTCTTCACCTATCATTTTCACAGACCGGCTTTCCTTTATAGGCCGATTTTTTGCTGCTCTCCTGCATGTTCTTGTTTCAGTTATTTCCTTTCCATTATTTTTTTCGCTCGGATAAACTCGATTTTTTGGTTCCGGAAAATTTTCTTCTTCAAATACTCGCAGGGTTTTATCGATTTCCGATTGTAGAGAAGTCGCCTGTACCAGATCACTTTCAGGTGTTGGTGTTAAGCACGAGGATTTTTCAGGAACCGCTTCCAAATATAATTGTAAACCCCCCACTACTGGGACTTGAGATGATCCTGTTACAGCAACTTTTCCCCATGCTGCAAGTCCTCTGTCCTCTTGTGGAGTTAATTTTACACTATCCCCTTCACCACCACCAGTTTTCATTCTATTTTCCACAATTCGTCTGTATTTAGCTCTGGTATTGTTTTTCCAGTCGTTAAATCTCTACAAATTATTATTTACTATATGCTTTGATGAAATAAATTGTTCATACATACTTTCATCCATTCTTTAGTTGATAATACGGGTCCACTATCGCAAGAATTTAATTTTTTTGCGAGATTTTCCCAACTGGTTTCAATGTAGTCTGGAGAAATAGATGGGTTCAAAGTATGTGTACGAAATGTCTCATCACATTCCATTAGTTTCAAATATTCTTCAGTTTGGTCACTACTGGTATTGGCACTCCTTTTTCGTTTTCTTTTAACATCATTCACTTCCATTGCTATTTCAAACGTCAAACACTTCTGTCAGAAACTTTAAACATTATTTGACGTTTAAAAACTCAGTGCCCGCTTGAAGAAAATGTGCACTTTGGCCACGGCCTGCTAAATTGTGTGACAAACGTCAAGTGACATTTGTCACACAATTCAGCAGGCCGTGCTTTGGCAATTACTGTCCTTTAACTCAAATGTTTACAGAGGCGCTTAGAGAATACAACTTTTATTATGATTCTATAAAGACTTTAAGGTATCAACTTACAGAGCTCTATTAGCTATAGAATGTAAGATGTTATAGACTTCAACAGATTTTAGAGAATAAGTCTATTAATTTTGATATTACTATATCAAGAATATAAAAATAAAAATTGACTTTGAAATTCAACTCTGGTGATTCGATTGATTCATCTCTATGTTCATAATAAAAAAAAACCTTTGCTTTTCTCGGTCTAACCAAGCCTACAGCTGGAAAAACACTTTCGCAGTCTATATCTTCAGCAATTTTTTTTGCCTCATTAAGCATAGCTGTAAAACTACCTTCAGATCGTATTTCAATGAAAAAAATTTGAATTTCTGTCAACATTTTTACAGTTTCTGGTAAAATAATATTAGATTTTTGCATGATTTTGCTTACAGTGTTTATTTTTGATAAAATATTGTACCAAATTACTAGAGAACACACAAATTTATATGATTTTATTTTATTAATTAGTGACTTTGCAAGGTTTTTTGTGTCATTGTCTCTTGATGTATCATTATAAAGGGAAAAGAGAGCATCATAAATTTTTTCTAAATTAAATCTAAGGGTTTTAATGGCATCGATTCTACTCTCCCACCGTGTATCAGATAAAGGTTTTACAGTTATGGTAGGAAGTTCTTTCATGAGAATATGCCAACGGTAGGTGGAGGCTGAAAAAAAAACATATATTTCTTGAATAATAGCAAAGAAATTTGTTACTTCAAGCGAACTTTTCGCAGCATCATTGACAACTAAATTAAGACTATGAGCTGCACAAGGGACAAAAAAGGCTCTGGGATTTATATCAAGGTTCTTTTTTGCAACCCATTATGTTTGCCTTTCATGTTGGCACCGTTGTCATATCCCTGCCCTCGCATATCCTTAATATCAATATTTAATTCTTTTAAATAATTCAATAAAAAGGCCGTTAGTCCTTCACCAGTTGTATCTGTAACTGGGCAGAACCCTAAAAAATGCTTTCTAATTTCTATACCCTTTGAAATATCATTAATGAAAACGAACCTGACAACTACAGTTATTTGTTCTTCGTGACTCACATCAGGTGTACAATCTAATATAATTGAATAATATTTACACAATTTTAAAGTTTCGATTATATTTTGCTTGACTTTTTCACCTATTAGACAAATTAATTCATTTTGGATTTTATCACCTAAATAATGTGGCATATTATTGGTATCTTTTTGAATTCTGCCAATATGTTCCGCCATTATACGAGCCCTAACCACTATATATTCGGCCATTCCAATAATTTTATTTCCTTCACGTAAAAACAGAGTTTTATGATTGAACAAAAAACAATTAAGGTACAACATTTTCTTTTCGTTAAAACATGATAAGAGATCTTCGAAATCCTTAATCCTTAATCCGCGAATGCGGTGCCTTAATTGTTCTCCGTCCACTCATAAAATCCTGTTTTACGTTAGTAGAGTAAAATTATTGAAATGGCCGAATATATAGTGGTTAGGGCTCGTATTATCGAATTTTGCAATTGATTCAATTAGCTTCAAAAAATTACCATTGCCTTTTTCGAAAAGTTTTTGATTACTTCCTCTAAAAGCTGCATTTTGTCCAGCTAAATACTATATGACACAAATGATTCTTTCAATAATTGACGTCCATCGTTTTTTTTCCAACTTAATTAAATTTTGGTTGACTGAGTCAACAGTTGTCCCTTTTTCAATCGATTTTTTTAGCTCGACCCATTTCTTAACACTCTCAAAATGCCCCTTACTTTTTTCGTGCCTGTCTAAATTTTGAGATAAGTGTCGTCAGTCAGTATAACCTTTATCATCGTTAAAAACATTATCAGTAACTTTAAATAATTTGCAACAAAAACAAAATACAGAATTATTTGACTTAGAATAAACTAACCATGTTCTAGGAACTTTTTCATTATTGCTTAATTTTTTGTCATAATAAGTAGTTGAAAAAGATCTGTTTGAATCGTCTAATGGAAATGCAATATTTTTCAATTGTAATGGCCCCAATTCAAGAATAGACATTTTAATGTTATCTGTTAAAACTTGCGGCCAAAGAGCAGGATCTTTCAATATTTCCATCCCAGCGTCTTCAGCAGCAACCTCGGTTGGTGGTGGTGAATCCGGTGTGTCCTGTGCATCCGCCTCGGATTTATTATTTACTTGCCCTATTTCTGGATTTTCCATATGCGTGTCCTTGTTCGAATCAAGCTGTTCCTCCACTTGCAGGCTTGTTGATGGTTGTTCGGCTGCAGCCGCCGTGGAAACAAAAAATTTTTTTAAGGAGCCAGCCAGTCCTTTTTTAATTTCGTCTTTTTCGGACTTTCTTTTTCGATACTGAAAGCCGGAAAGTCTCTTTCTGCCATCGGCCATCTGAATTAAGCACAAATAAATTCTAAGGATAGCGAAACAGAAAAATAAGCAGAAAAGTTCAAATGTTTAAAATAATGAAAAATACTTACGTTTTAAAACTTTCAACTTTAAAAAGCACTATATTATTTAGCTCTTGCTTGAAACGTTTAGCCTTTTTATTTCTGCTTAGTTCAGTACAATCTTACTAGCATTCAATCGCAAACTAAACTAACCCCCAATTGCCCTTTTTAAGTTTGTTATCGTATATGCCGGCGGCATGCATGAGCATGAAGCATGTTGCAACAAAGCACAAATACACAATTTACTCATTATTTTTGTGTCTAAAGAGGGCCGCTTAGTCTAGCTGATTTCGCTGATCTATATAGTTTCGTGTTTCATGACGCTGCACCATAGCGACAGAGCGATAACTCGTGTGTCGGTATAATCACCGTGTACAATAGCAAACGGCACCGACGCGACGTGTTTATAATAAAAATAAATTATAAGTAATAAATTATTATTGTATGCTTGCCGCCTTAAAAATGCAACCGTTTCTCTGTATCAATTTACCTTTATACGAAAAAAAGCCAGACACAAGACTATAACTTGATAAAAAATGTTGCATTTTCTAATGCCGCAAGGCACAAGCATACCTATCTTAAATTTCTTTCATTTTTCATTTTGCCGCCCCAAATAGTTTGCCGCCCGGGTGCTGTGCACGCTTTGCACCCCAGGCACGGCTCGGCTCTGGTAAGCACCACTCCGCTGCCGACCGAGCTTGCAAGAATCTTACCGGATAAACTTTAAATATTTTCAACAATTTCAACACTTTCGACTACAATATATTTTTCAAAATGTATGTTTGCCTAATCTTTTTATTGACTTGTAACCCGACCGCGTCAATCATGTTGCAATAAAAATAATTAACATTCAACAGTATTCAATTACCACATACATATATGGAAGTATAAGGTCTGCACACTTGGGTGCTTGCACGTCTTCAGCTATGAACTTCAATCTAGCTCGAAATTTCTATGAAAATATGCTTCAAAAAAAGTTGGGCGTTATGACCAAAATCGAAATTGGGCGTTGTGACCAAGTTGGGCGTTGTGACCAAAATCGAAATTGGGCGTTGTGACCAAAATCGAAATTGGGCGTTGTGACCAAGTTGGGCGTTCTGACCAAAATCGAAATTGGGCGTTGTGACCAAAATCGAAATTGGGCGTTGTGACCAAGTTGGGCGTTCTGACCAAAATCGAAATTGGGCGTTGTGACCAAGTTGGGCGTTGTGACCAAAATCGAAATTGGGCGTTGTGACCAAGTTGGGCTTTCTGACCAAAATCGAAATTGGGCGTTGTGACCAAGTTGGGCGTTCTGACCAAAATCGAAATTGGGCGTTGTGACCAAGTTGGGCGTTGTGACCAAAATCGAAATTGGGCGTTGTGACCAAGTTGGGCTTTCTGACCAAAATCGAAATTGGGCGTTATGACCAAGTTGGGCGTTCTGACCAAAATCGAAATTGGGCGTTGTGACCAAGTTGGGCGTTGCGACCAAAATCGAAGTTGGGCGTTATGACCGAAACGGTGGTTTAAGTGGCGTCGATAGCTCTCTCCTATAACAGGCGTCGGTGGGCGTTGTGACCAAGTTGGGCGTTGTGACCAATATCGTTTTTGGGCGTTATGGCCAAGTTGGGCGTTGTGACCAAAATCGAAATTGGGCGTTGTGACCAAGTTGGGCGTTGTGACCAGAATCGAAGTTGGGCGTTATGACCAAATTCTGAGTTGGGGTTTGTGACCAGTGGGCGTTGTGTCATAGCCCCCTCAAGAGAAGAGCGATTGGAATTTCAAGATTAGAGCACGTCCCGAACGAAGAAATTAAACGTCGAACAAATAGTGTATTTACCAGCGCAGATAAAATAGAATCTCGACAGCTTATATGGTATGGGCACGTTATACGAATGTCAGAAGACCGATGGCCAAAGAGAGCTTTAAACTATACGCCACAAAATAGAAGACGAAGAGGAAGACCAGCACCAACTTGGTTACAAGGTATTAGAAAGACCATGACAGATCGAGCCATAAAGAAAAAGGACTGGAGTAATAGAGAGAAATGGCGGTCGAAATGCGGGATGCGGCAAAGGCTGTAGGAACCCCGCTGTATAATACAGTGAGAATAATGTAAGACTGTACATGGCTGAATTATGCAAAATTAGACATAGGGAATTTACTTATTGTTACCATGGTGTTTGTAAACAAAATAACAACACAGTAATTAGAGAAAAAAAAACGACAACTGTTACTGGCATGGGTAAATTGATTAATGCCAAAATAAAGTTGCCAATGTATAGTCTTACATTATTCACACGGTATACATATTTTAAATGATGGCAAGATATTACCATTAACGATTGGTTGAAAATATTACTCTATGAAATTTAAATTCCATTTGTTTCTCGGCATACAGGACCACTAGATTGCAGTTGTTTCCAAAAAACATGACACAGTCACTTAGATTTAATTTGTTTCTGTCTAAATCATGAAATACCAAAATTATAAAACCAAAAAAATACTGATGAATGCAAATGCTTGCGGAATTTTTTACAAAGTTATTGGCCTTACGATTAAATAGTTACTGTCTGCTTTGTGTTATGACACCCAGGTTGCATCCGCTAATAGTCCACCGATAATCGCCAATGTCATCTCAAAAGATGGTTTACACCAGTTTGTGTGTAATAGCAAATATTATCCATATCGATGTGTGGTCTATTGTTATAAGCAAAATTCAAACGTTACTTGACAACTTGAATTCGCTTTATTTCGGAAACTACAGATCTGCGACGGTTGTGGGGGAGTTTTTTTACTTCTTTCGGTGTTACAATGTACCTACATACCTCCAGAAGCCAAACAGTCGATGTAAGAAACGCCCTGTATTTGAGCAAGTATAATAAATCAATTATACCGCTTTACTTTTCTGTAAATATTTCAGAAATGAATCAACCACATTGTTACTTTGTCATTTGAATGAAATTTACTGATAGGTACAACATAGCAAGCAGTAGTTTAATGTAATGAACAACACAACATTCATTGATGTTTCTTTGGTCTTTGAATTTTGAGAACATTTTCCAATTTTTGGGAATTTTACTCTTCATACAGTTACGTTGATTTTTAACCGCAGGTTACATTTTAGTAGGAAATTAAAGCCAAGAGAATAATAGCTATTAACATATCTAGGAATGTTATGAGTATCATAACTGCCGCAGATGTTTTGAAATCCGAGCTCGTAGAGCGAGGATTTTAAAACATCTGAGGCAGTTATGATTCATAACATCCGTGATATGTTCAATAGTTTATCGGTTGCTATATGGTTATGGTTGCCATGTAGGGTAATATTCCATTACCCTACAGATAAGTTATGATCTAGTTACCAGCTCACTTTTGTATATGTAAACAAAGGCTTAATATCCTGAAACCGGTAAAATTACTAACCTTTTGTGAATAATTTCCAATTTGTAGGTATTTTACTTTGTAGTACATCTGCACCAAGCTACGCCAAGTTGATCTTTAACCTCCGCTTTGTTGACACTAATTTATCTAGGCTTTGTTGTTGCTATTATTCAGTGTTATTTTCTATAATTGTACAAAAAATGAACACTTTCTGCCGAACATGCCTGCAAGAAATTGAGAATTCCTCGGATACGTATAAGTTGGACGCAGTCGAGCCAAATTTAGCAGAGTTAACGTTGGGTCAAAAATTGGCAGCCTGCGTTCCGGAGCTGGTAAGCATCTCCGACTTAAAAGTAACACTACTTAAAACTTGTACAGGTTCTAGATGTCACAAACAATGCGGTTCTATGCTGGTCGTGCACAACTGCCCTGCGATGCGCCTACGGCTTCAGACAGCAATGCCTGGAATCGGAGTCGAGGATTAAAACATACTTACGGAAGACAGCTTCCACTAGCTTGGGCGATCTTCGGCGAATTAGTGAAGAGGAAGAGGTGATAGTTGTAGATGTTTTAGACTGCAGCAGCAGTGATGACGCTGAACTCAACGTTGTCGATGTTGAAAGTGACTTGTCCAATAGTGAAGTATCGAAAAGTGTTAGTGAAGCTGCTACAGCTAGGACTAGTCAAAGTGGCCCGAGTGATAACAGGGCAGCCAAAACTGATGAGCTTGACAAGTCGTCCTGGCCCCATTTGTTGAAAGAGTTGCTCAACGATAAGCCATACCAATGCAGCTTGTGTAGTTATAAAACGGTAAAAATAAGCAAATACGAAGTCCATAAGCGGTTGCATTCTTTGCAGCAGTTAAGGTGCTCATGGTGTGCGTTTAGTTGTGCAAACGAGACTGATCTGGCTGATCATATAAGGATTCATGGTATGGTCAACCATAAATGCAATCGGTGCAACTACGAAACGCCAGTGGGGGAAAATATAGCAACTCATATAAAAATCCACCAGTCTAAAGCATCCTGTGAGTGTTCCCAGTGCAACTTGCCGCGGCAACGTACTAAACGGAAGAAGATTTAAATTTAAATCAACTTTTGTATTTTTATGACTTATGTACGTAGTTTTTAAAACCAATTCCACATAGTGATGTTTGCGTAGATGTTATTGGGTATATCCCATGGCTAACCTTTTTTTCTGCCATAAAAACTAATGGGAAAACTGCAGAATCCGGGGCACATTCCCCTACTATTGTTAATATTAATTATTATTAACCATGTTTCTCTAGTAACCATAACCAAAATTATAAGGGAAGCAAGTAAAAGGAGGCGAATTTGCCCCGGATTCTACAGTTTAGCCAAACTAATTGACCTGTATTTAAATCTTTTTCTACCCAGGTGTTACTTAGTTTGTTTATTTATTTACGGAATCAATTTAAATAGTTCATGGAACTAGATTAAAAATTTAAGAACAAAATATTGCAATAATTAACGTTGATGTAGTAACTTTAAAAAACAGCTAACTAAAAGTGTAGAAAAAAATATTACTTCAAAATTATCTTCTTAAGTGGTTCGACACCATCAGTAGGTATATTCTTGATTTATTCAGCAAAATAAAACTTGAAACAATACCAAAGTGGACTGATTTTATAAAATTAATAAACTCAGGGTCCAGTGAAAGAGTAAAGCAGTCGAGTCGAGACTAAATGAACACAAATTTAAAGATAGCAGCGTAACAAATAAATCAAGCAAAAAATTGTCTGTTGCTAGTATTCATGGCTAATCGTCTAATTTGTTTTAACAAAGCATATAAATTCCTACTAACCTCACAATAAAAGAAAAATTAATGTAAATACATTAAAAGCAACCATTTCAATAAATAATATTAACTTCTCTCGAAAACTACAAAGTTAGCAAACATTTGTTGATGCAAATGTAATTTTTATTTTTAATTATCCTTTATCTAATAGACTTGTCTGTCCGTCCGTCCGGGACGCCGTTTCAGCAGCCAAACCGTAAGAGATAGAGAAAAAAAGTTATTAAAGTTATATGTTTGGAATGGTCATGTCAGGTCAGGAACCGAATTTCAGTCTCTAACACAAATTATTTACTTAATTATTCTAATCCTAACTTTTTAGATTAGATTCTAGGCAAATTTTATCAAGGCGAATGCGACTGGTAGTTTGCTAACAACAGTGACGTCATATACGTACGTGTGGTGAATACGCGTTCTATTTGCAACACGGTCTTTTTTGTTTCATTAAATGAGACATTTGTCTCACTGGACTGCTAGTTGAGTGTATAATTTTAAATATAATGTTTGTACGTTTATTTTTTATTGATTTTATTTTGAATATCTTCTTTCAACATACAGGAAACGCTTTAATTTATTTTTTATATTACAAAATCACTAGCTATTCTTGTTTATGTTCTACAAACATATTATCAAAATAATTATTGTATACTATTGTATTACATAATACATGAAATACACAATTTCAAAAGATAGGTCCATTTTCTGTTTGCGGGAAAGGGGTTATTTGTTCTTAATTAGCATTTTTAAATCTGGCGACTAACAAATTCTTTGCTGATGATGTGGAGAACGTGTCCACGTTATCTCTAAAGTGACGCAACAGTTGCATCCATCGCACTTTGCGTTAATAAAAGCTAATTCTGATGAGTGGTATGAAGTGATCGCCACGAAAGACCAGTTTCTTTCGCAGTTGCAAAACTACAATTTCTGTGGGTCATAAAATGGGATCAAGTTTTACTTCAGTGTAAGGTCGAGTGCACAACAATGGTGGAAGTGAAGAGTCAAGTCCAAATAACATGCGTTACAGTAACGAAACACAAAGATGGCATGAGACATTGCAATAAAATATAAAAACAAAGCGATAAAACTTAAACGGGGAACTGAAAATAAGCTAAATGGAAAGGGATGACAGAAGAAAAAGGTTGTTCAAACTAATGCTTGCCCATGAGATAAAACAATTAAGTTAAATTATGCGGACACAAAAGTGCAACAGCGGCGGCGGCGAAGTATTTTTATGCCAACATCGTGTTTTGTGCTTATACCAATAATAGATTATCAGTTCAAAAACAGCAAACATGACACAAATTCAA
This sequence comes from Agriotes lineatus, assembly GCA_940337035.1. Classification (NCBI taxonomy): domain Eukaryota; kingdom Metazoa; phylum Arthropoda; class Insecta; order Coleoptera; family Elateridae; genus Agriotes; species Agriotes lineatus. The sequence continues at coordinate 62,653 of CALNHX010005170.1, forward strand.
TTATATATAAGAACTTTTAATTATTTAATATTTCAATATACTTCTAAACTCTGTGGTGTATTCATTTGTGACCAGACGCAGGCTACAATTGTCTAAGGGATAGTTAGGCCTGGATACTCCAGTCACATCTTATCTCAAAATCCTTCATCACCTTTCATCAATTGTAAACTCCTTCAGTAAAACAACCTGGTTATATAATTGTACAATTTGTGTTCCGAAGTGCGTCCTGAACGAGTGCAAGAAATAATCCACGGAACTACGCAAATTGTAGGCTTGCATAAATTCAAGGAGCATCGCGGACAAAGGTCGACGCCAGATTTATAGGGGGTCAATCCATTTGAAGTGATCCAATGATGGTTGCTTAACCATTATTTATTTTTTTTTTTATACCGAGTGTTTCACTTAAGGTGCTAACATAGGCAATAGCATGAGAAATCGTATATATGCAGATTCCTGCTTGCCGCTTGAATTGATGATTGCTAGTAGTGTCAATCGAAAGAGAAAAAAAATGCGCTTAATTTGATACTATTTTACTTGAATTTGTTGCTTGTTTAAGATAGAAATAGCTTAAAGACTGTAATACATATTTTACATTTTATTCAGAAAAAACAGACCAGCCATGATCAAATTTATTTATGCCAAAATAAATGTTATTTTTTTGTATTCGCTCCCCAAACTGGTTACTTTGGAAACTGTCTAGGATCCTCAAAATGGCCATTTAGAGGCCTTGTACTTAAAGTCGTCCTGGCAACATTTTAGCGAACTCAAACATTAGTTGCCATGACGACTTTAAGTACAAGGCCTCTAAATGGCCATTTTGAGGATCCTAGAAAAATACATTTTCGCGCGGCCTCCTAATATAATGCCGAGTTAATGGTAATTGAAACTTCATATTATAATGTTTGGAGAGCTAATACAAAAAAACGTTGTATGCAACACGTCCTCAAATGGCTTTAGAGGACTAGTTACATAAACTACTATTCTATTACATAGTTATCAATTCACGGATTTATCTAATTGCTATGAATAATAATGTTGACTATTCAATTCACCTGTCATCTGTCAAAAAGTGACCAATAACAATCCAGAATCCTGACGTTTCTTGACCAATCAAAAAAATATCAGCGGATATATCTTCCTAGAAGGTATTCAAGTGACTATTTTTAACAAATGCGATTTTTATTAGAAAAAGTCAATATTAGTGTCCTGTTACTATAGAAATTGCGTAGTTTGTTGCTAGATTTACTGAAAACTAATTTGAAAAAGTAGTTTGGTTCATTAAATAGTCCCTCGAATACCATTCTTAGTCAAAGTTAAGTAGATTATTTTTGCGGTGGTATCACTACTCATGTCCATTGCGCTTGGGATTAGGACTCGTGCTAGCGCACTCGTCCTAATCATACCAAAGCGCAATGGACATTCGTGACACCACCGCAAAAATAGTCGACATAACTTTGACTACTCATGGTATTATAAGTGAATATTCTAACGAAGAGAGGGTATTTATTATCAAAACATTTTACAGTGGCGTCAGTTTACTCACAGTTCGTGATTTATTGTAGGTTAATTTAATAATCGGCATAATCCATATGTATCAATAATTCACAAGCTTGTGAAAACATTTGAAACTACAGCAAGTGTAGCAGCAGGTGATTCAAAAGGTAATTTTAATATTGCAGTTTCAACAAATATTCAAACGAGATATTAACATTACAGGCAAGCGGAATAGAAGAACCAACGATGAGCTGGAAGAAAGGGTTTTGGGGTTGATAAATGCTGATAGGAAATTGTCCGCCGCGATAACTGTGTAAACGGCTCCGCCGACGAGCGAGTTAAAAGTATAAAGTTTAGGGCCGGTTGCAGAAAGCAATGTGAAGTCTGGTGTTAGCTAACGTGACGTCAAAGTGAACAAAAACGAATCAAATCTCAAATGCTTATGGTAACTAATACATTAGTAAACAAAATTTGATGCGATTTTGTTCACTTTGACGCGACGTTAGCTAACACGAGACTTAACATTGCTTTTTGCAACCGGCCCTTAGAGTTTTAATAGCGACTTAGATAGTGGAAAAGTGGCAAATCGACGGGATAAACGCAACAAATAACTGAAAAGTGCGATCTATAACAACAGCGAATCCGAACTTCAATCTTAACAACAAATTTCGTTAACAATAATAAGAAATAGTGGAGAAAACGAACATTTACTAAACTAGCGACACTATCCGCTCGCAGTTTAAACCAAATATGGCCAGAATTTCAAGGAAATCAGCTCGTTTAACAAATCTGATAGGGTAGGCAACACCCTAAGCATCCCAGAAAGTTGGTTGCTGTAGTACAGGCCTAAGTAAATAACAAATTCGATGAGCCAAGAGAGAGGAAATTAAGTGTATGCTCATTAGAAGAGTATCTTGAAAGGAAGAGAGAAGATAAAAAAGAAATAGAAGTCTTTAAAAGAAGCATGAAAAAAGACTCCTGCAGCAGAAAATCGAAAAGGTAGAAGAAAGACCAGAAGATCAGTATAAGAATAACATAGTTATAAAAGAGAAGCAACTAGAAGTAGACAACCGGAAAGAAAGAGTAAAGGAGTTTATTGAACAAGAAATAGGAATCAAGATTACAGTGAAGTCAGCGTACAAAGAAGGAAAACAAGATGACCAAAAAATAATAGTGGCAAAGGTAGAAAACTTAGGACAAAAGTTAGAAGTGACGAAGCAAAAATACAAATTAGGAGCCAGGAAATTTTTCATTGATAATGAGGAGACGAACGAAGGCAATAAAACAAGAATAGGTTACTGGAAGCTAAATATAAATGGAAAGCGATATGTGTGGAATGACCAGAAACGAGAACTGAAGAAAAAACAGGGCCAAAAACGTAATAAATAATAGATCGGATTTTACGAATACGACACTGGCAACGATACGGACTCACGAAAATGACATATATAAAGCAACAAGTACCCACAACAGCAGAAACAAAACACAAGAAGACTTAAGACTAGCCACCTGGAACGTGAGAGGCACCAACGCGGAAAGAGCATTGGTAGAAAGAAATGAAAAAATATAAAATAGATGCTTTAGCATTACAAGAGACGAAACAAAGAGGTACCTACTATAGTAATGGACTTAGAAGACTTTACGTTTTTCAATAGTGGAGGACAAAACAGAATATTTGGTACGGCATTTTAAATAAACAAAAAGTTAAAACAAGCTGTGGTGGCATTTAAAGCAATATCAGATAAAATGTGTAACTTGATAATTGAAGGAAATCGAAGAAAATTGAGTATAATAAATATACAAGCACCACGCAGGAGAAAACTGAAGAAAAAAAGACGAACATTATGAAGAAATAGAAAAAGTTTACCAAAGCTTACCAAAAAATCCATTAAAATAATACTAGGAGATTGCAACGCAAAACAAGGAAAAGAGGAAATGTAGAGGCTAAGAATAGGCACACACAGCAAACATACGGAAAGTATCGAAAATGAAAGAAGATTGACAGGATATGTTACAGAAGAGAGCCTAACAATACGAAGCACCCAATTTCAACAAAAAAAAGGTCTACAAAGGAACATGGGTTGCTCCAAACGGAATAACAGTAAACCAAATAGAGCACATGCTAATAGAGGAAAAGCATGCCAGCAAAATAGTGAATATTAGAAGTTATAGAGGAGCAGATGCCGACCACTTCTTAGTAGGAATCCATATGAGACAAGAAATGATGGAAACTAGCAAGAACACCAGAAAAAGAACTAAAAAGACATACAACACAGTAGTCTTCCAAAATAAAGAAAAACAAGAAAGAACATAAATGAAACTCTCAAAAAGACAAAATCAACAAAAAAATGGGAACAAGTAGAAGCAACACTATTAGAAAAAGCTAAAGAGATACTGAAAGTAAATAAAGCAAACACGAAAACCAAATCGTCAAATGAAGAGTGTGTAACAGCGCTAAAAGAAAAGAAAGAGGCACGACAAAAATGCTATCAAGAAATACAGAAGAAAATAGAACAAGATACCAACAACAAAGAAGAAAAGTTAAGCAAGTACGCAGGATAGCAAAGAGCAACCACAGGGAAAACAATTAAAAAAGCTCGAACATAACTACAAAAAAAAAGAAAATAAGGAAACTTTTACTAAGAAATCAAGAAAACGAAGAAAGCATACCAACCCACAACTACATACTGCAGAGATAAAGAAGGAAACTTGATTGGAGATGACAAAATGAACATAGAAAGACTGAAAGAGTATTTTCAAGAAATGCTAAACGTAAGAGAAACACAAGAAGACGAAGAAGGAGAGACGGTACATGAAGAAAATGAGGATGAAATAGAACCACCTATAGAAGAAGACATTAAAAACACCATCAAATACATAAAATCGAACAAAAGTCCAGGAGATAGCGTCGATTTTCGCCGACGCTATCACTACAAGACAAGCACACAATACACTGGAACAAGCAACAGCTAAGCAATCTGCCAAATATGATAAGCTAGCGCCTAAGCAGTCTTCGAAACAATTGGCTACGGACAAAGTAATCGTAAACCTTAGCAACATACAACTGGATAAACAGACCACATCCTTACTAAAGAAAGGTTTTAACTTCGCCGTAGCCCCTAAGCAAATACCTGTGGAGGAGATAATATGTGGAGTGGAAGCAGCAATCCAAAAACTTCCCAGAAAAGATGCAGAAATCATCCGACAGGATGTGTCTTGTATTTTAAGAAGAGCGAAACCGCCCCGCTCCAACATCAGTAAAGCAGAGAGAGAGAGGCAGCTACAGCATTAAAGAAGAACAAAGACATTGTCGTTCTCAAAGCTGACAAAGGAAATGCTACTGTGGTAATGAACACTGAAGATTATAATGCGAAGATGGAAGTCTTACTATCTGATACAACTTACAAAAGTCTACACCGCAATCCCACTACCTCTCTCAAAACAAAGATAACCTCTGCCATAAAATGCTCCGATAGTATCGATCCCACTTTAAAGCACCGATTGATTCCTAGAAATGCAATAACTCCTCGCATGTATGGCCTACCTAAGATACATAAGGAGGGCGTGCCGTTGAGACCAATTGTCAGCGCGATCAATTCTCCTACACATGCTTTAGCAAGACATTTAACCAGTATACTACAGCCTCTAACTGGTAAAACAGACTCCTTTGTCAAGGATTCAGCAGAGTTTGTCCAGAAACTAAAGAACATAAAGTTAAACAAAGATGATCTCTTAGTCAGTTTCGACGTAGTATCACTCTTCACGAAAGTGCCGGTTGATGAGGTGCTAGTAATGCTCAAAGATCTCTTGCCTACAGACCAAGTTGAACTTGTTGAAATTTGCCTGAAAAACACTTACTTCAGTTGGAACAATAAAATATACGAACAAGTCGAAGGAGCGGCCATGGGTTCACCGCTATCACCTGTTATCGCTAATATCTACATGGAAGCTTTTGAAACCAAGGCTCTCGAACAAGCGCAGCTAAAACCGACTTGCTGGTTGAGATATGTAGATGATACCTTTGTCATCTGGTCACATGGACGCCAGACATTGAATCTGTTTCTAAAACACCTGAATTCTGTACATCCCAACATACAATTCACAATGGAAGTAGAGGAAAATTGCAGTATTCCGTTTCTAGACGTCCTGGTGAAACGTAAATCAGATGGCAGTTTAGGACATGCAGTCTATAGAAAGAAAACACACACGGACAGATATCTAAATGCTGACTCACACCATCATCCAATGCAAAAAGCAACAGTTCTCCAGACTCTGGCGACAAGAGCCGTTCGTATCTCAGACGAGGAAAATCTAGAGAGAGAAAAGCTACATCTGTTTGACTCTTTACAAAGGAACGGATACACAACTACCGCCATACGAAAAGCACTAGACAAGACTATTACAAAAAAAGGCTAAAGAAGAATCTCCACCTCTGGAAGGCTTAGCATTTCTACCTTACGTTAAAGGCTCAACTGATAAGATAGGACGTGTCCTGCAACGATGCAACGTCAAAACTGTGTTCACGAGCAAGGAAACTTTGGGTAACGGCTGCAGATCGGTAAAAGACAAGATTCCAAGTTTAAAAACCGCTGGCGTATATCGCATTCCTTGTTCTTGCGGCTCGAGTTACATTGGACAGACTGGTCGTTCCGTTGATCTAAGACTCCAAGAACATAAAGGCGATTGCAAACACAAACGCATCACAAAATCAGCCGTAGCTGAGCATACGTTTACAAATGGGCACACTTTAGAATTTGAGCATGCCAGAGTACTTGCCAGAATACCTCATTACTTCCCGCGAGTGATACGTGAAGCCATAGAAATAGAAAAACATCCAAATAATATCAACAGGGAAGATGGCTTTAAGCTTAGTAAAACGTGGACTCCTGTGATACACGATCTAAAGCGTTACAACCACTCTGCGTCATACGGCCACGCCCCACGGATTACGTTGCACTCGGACGACCAACCAGCGCCAGCGTTACGCCACTCCGCGCGCCTGGCACAGAGGACTATAAATAGCTCCACACCGACCTTCGGTTCTTAGTGCGACTTTCACTCTGATGATGCAAGCTGCAAGGTCTTGCGAAACGTTAGTGAATATGGATGCACAAACAGCAAAACGGCCAAATCTGCCTAAGTATCCTCGTTCTCAAGATACTCAAACAACACGAGCCACCAAAGAGCATGGCCATCGCGCGGGTTTTTGCTCGACTTCACAAGGTGCAAGGCACATTAAGCCAGAAAATGCTGGGTGTTCATATACAAATACTACGCGGTCTAAGCCGAAATTCTATGCTAAGGAGAATAATTCGAGTAACCGCGAAAGCCTCAAACAATACATAAACTTAGTCTCGTTGGAAATAGATATTTATGCATTAAGGGAGATATGAATATGTTTATTCCCTGAGGTCTGTAAGCCAACCGAGGGTAAAAACCATGAATATCTCCCGTGGTGCATACAATATTTTATTTACTAGTATGAAATTTCAAAATGTCATAATGACATTTAAAATTATAATATTTAAGTAACATCAAGGGTTGCCTAAATGTATGGTTGCTAAGATATGGCTTATAGTTGCATGGTTACCAAGAGTTTGAGGGAGAAAAAATTTGACAGGTCCCTTGGGAGTTATGAGTAGCTTTTCATATTTTGTTTCTATGACAAAAATGTACAATATCACGTTGCTAGTAAATAAAAGCATTTATTGTTCTATGAAATCCATCTTACCTGTGATCGTCGCCTGCGTTGATTAACAAAGACTGCGTCTTAGTGAAGCCTGCCAGCTAGCCGAATGTCGGTAATATGCAAATTATTACCACTTCATGAAATTGGCGCTGGTTGACACCGTTTGACAGATCTCAAACATATATTGGTTATAACATGTGTCAATTAAAAATCTTCAAGAAAATTATAGCAAATCCACGTTATTATGGCGTAATCTAAGCGTGAGTTCAGTGTTTTAAATAACTGGTACGATCATCGCAGGCAACGGTGAATAGTTTGCGTGTTTGTCTAGTTGACGCTTCAATAGATAATACAGTAGTAAACTAATAATTAAAACTTGCTGCAAGTAAGCTACATGATTATTGTGTAGTTTCGTAAAAATACATTATAATTTTAGGAGATTTTGACAACACAAAAAGTGATTGAAAGGACTATGTTAGGAGTAAGCGTACGGGATCACATACGAAACGAAGAAGAACGAATGTAGAGGATGTAATACAACGAATTGCAAATTTGATATAGAATTAGGTGAGGCACATAGCAAGAGAAGGAAACGATAGGTGGACTAAACGCATCGTGTAGTGTCCGCGTAGATGTTGGATAGACGATATAAAGGCAACGCTTGGCAGAAACTGCCATTAGTTGACACTGAATAGATGTGATTGAAAAAGCATGGAGAGGCCTATGTCCAGGAGTGGGCGAAGAAAGGCTGCCGAAGAAGAATACATAATTGAAAGCTCACAAAATGTTGAACGCTGTAATTTTTAATTGAATGACTAATACCAGAGAGCATATAATGCATTATATGCTCTTTGCTAATACTGTTCATCATATAGTATTAGTTTTATAATGATCAAGATCTTAAATCAATTTGATAATAAAATTTCTTTCTTGGTAACTGTTTATATAGATAGCGATTGTGAACACTGCCCTTTATTAATGAAAAATGTGATTAGTATATGAATAGGACTGCAAACTAATTTTTGTATAGTAGAACCATAAGGGGCTCGAATCAAATATCGTCTGCCTAATTCGTAGCCTTTCGGAGATCAGAACCTCCAAGCAACACACATTCGTATGGTCATTTCTGACCATCTTGGAGATGTAAGGCCATAATTGTGTATTTGATCTAAAACAAATATAGCCCTTAGATTATTATTGATTGCATCTTCTTGAAGGGTTTCTAATTTCTTCGAAACATTTATATAACGTCAAATACCTCTGTAAATTTTGAAGTTTCTTATTAATTATTTCATTCTTTCTCAGCAGTAATGCATTTTCTCTCTGCAACTGTGTTGTCTCACCACATTGAACATTAACTTGTACTGCAACATCATTTTTCTATAAAAATAAGTTACTGATGTATGTATTTAATAATAATAAAAACATATTTACCGACTGACTGTTTACCTGATTATTTAAGCGGTCAATTTCAGATTTATACTTGTCACACAGTAAGGTAAGTTCATTTATGGTTATTAAGGACTGACTTTCACAAGGAACCTTAAGGTTCTGTTACAAGGAGAAATGGGGATTCAAAATTAAAAAATACACAGATCTATTTGTTTACCATTCGGGATTCATTGCTTGGAATAAGCACAGGAGCATGTGGAACTGAAATAGGAGGCGGCATTAGATCTAGATTAAAATATAAATATATCGTACCTGTTTTTTAATTTCTGGAATCACATTATTTTTCAAGTTTCGTCTACCTCGTGAATCAAGAAAATATTCAGTGGCAGCGAAATGCAATGAACATATTTTTGATCTTTCATTAGAAGGTTCAAAGTCATCTTAAATAGAAATTACAATTTGAAGTTACTAATTTATCATACATTTATCCGTTCGTTGACATACTACAACTAAATAATATAGTCATTTGAAATTAATTAGCAATGGAAATTTTTCCAAATGTTTATGCAGGATTTTTATCCATCACATCACTGGTACCTTTCATATTTTTCCTTTGCGTTATAGCCTTTATCCAGCTACAAACATTTTCCATATTTGATGGAAATTCTTGATAGGAGAAATTTTTCTTATCCCTATTCCCACACGAAGGAATACAAGACATTTTTAAAAATGTTTTAACCAAACACAAGTTTTTAAATTTGAAACGTCAAATTGTGTCAACTAGCGTCAATGGGCAAAATGTGAACTATTGCAACAAATGTCAAAACAGGTAAGTTGGCAGGCTTTGTATATGTACGCAGGCGACGCCTGTGATATGTCTAATTCTTAGTGATGCCGCTAGAGCGTTTTTTGATATAATAACAGAAAATTGCAAAATTCTCTAAAACATTAAATGCAATGATATGACTTTTTTTTCATAAAAATGTAGTGAAATGATACCTAAATAGGCTAGTAAAAACCGTATTTTGATATCTTATTCGTAGCCTGAAATATCGAAGAAAGAAAATTTTGTTATTATATAATTTTAAAAAGACGTTATTACACCGATATTTATTGTTATTTATTTGTCTTTTTTCAAGATTCAATGATAAAATTTCATAATTTAATAATTTTTAAATAATAAAAGTATTCTTAGTTCAAATAATTTTAAAAAAACGTGTAGGGGCATAATAAGAAAAAAGGGCCGATTTTGAAATAAAACTAATGCCTCCTTAAATGCTCGAACTGTCTTCCATCACACTCAATGCATTGTTGGAGCCGCTCATGCGTGGACATTACAGCAGCTTAAATTTCTGCTCTTGAACGGCTACGAATGGCCTCCTGTATTCGGATTTTCATGTCGTCTCTCGTTGTTGGTGGAATTTGATAAACAATATCTTTCAACCGACCCCATAGATAGAAGTCCAAACAGGTGAGCTCTGGGGATCGGGGTGGCCAAGGAAATAGACTTCCTCGCCCAATCCACTTCTGGTGATATGTTAGATCTAAGTGTTCTCGCACATTTCTTGAGAAATGTGCTGGGCAACCGTCTAGTTGCAAAAACATATTTTGCCGTAATTGCAAGGGCACATCTTCTAATAAAATAAGCAATTGGTTTACCAGAAAATCAAGCAACACGGCACCATTTAGTGGTTGATCAAAGAAATAGGGACCTATAATAGTTCCGCCCAGGATGCCACACCACACATTGAGACTCCAATGGCCTTGATGGTGGACCTCGCGCAACCAGTGAGGATTGTTGTCAGACCAATAATGCATATTATGCAAATTAATGTTTCCCTCACTTCTAAAAGTGGCCTCATCCGTCCAAAGAATTTCGGATAAAAATTCTCTATTTTCCCTAATCATGCCCAACATCCAATGACAATAATCTATCAGTCGGTCAAAGTCTTTGTGATTTTTTGAACTAAGAATACTTTTATTATTTAAAAATTATTAAATTATGAAATTTTATCATTGAATCTTGAAAAAAGACAAATAAATCACAATAAATACCGGTGTAATAGCGTCTTTTTAAAATTAGATGATAACTAAGTTTTCTGTCTTCAATATTTCAGGCTACGAATAAGATATCGAGATATGGTTTTTACTAGCCTTTTTAGTTATCATTTCACTAAATTTTTATAAAAAAGAAGTCATATTATTGAATTTAATTTAGAGAATTTTGCAATTTTCTGTTATTATATCAAAAAACACGCTCTAGCGGCATCACTAAGAATTAGACATATCACAGGTAAAATGGGTTTCATGGAACAATAAATGCTTTTTCCAACAAGACCAAGTTTGTTAAAATCCGTTCAGTGGTTTAGGAGTTACAGCTGTTTATTTAAAAAAACATTGAATTACCCCCCACCACTTAATTTTAATAGATACATCAAAAAGTGTTAAATAAAAATTACTCGAGTAAAGCTTAGCTTTAGAAACCATATATTTTTTGGTAACATTTACTAGGTGGATTTCAGTGAAAAATCACTTTAAAAGTTTAAGATGACGGTTACGCCCCCTGGCGACCATCCTGGAAATCTGAAAATATTTTCCACGGTCTTCTTTTGGCCACTTTGGTCATAATTTTTTTTACCGAAAGTTGTTACGACGAATAGTTTCCGAGATACAGCACTTTGCATTCTTATCTGCCCACCCTGTACAAATGGGCAATGGCCTGCACCGGAAGGACCATGGGACCGAGTACATATAGATTTCCTGGTGCCAATAAAAGGTAGTAGCTATTTGATAATAGTGGATGCTTTTAGTAAATGGATAGAGGTTTTCAGAATGAGTAAAACTGCTTCATCTGATACAGTATCAAAATAAAGGGAAACTTTTGCTAGGTTCGGATTACCAAAATTATTAGTTAGCGACAACGGTCCGCAACTGACATCGGATGAGTTTAAAAGGTTTTTACAAATGAACGGTATTAAACATCTGACATCGCCAGCTTTTTTTCCGGCATCCAATGGAGCCGCCGAAAACGCGGTAAAGACGTTTAAAAAAGCCATTCAGGCAGCACTGTATGAACCCAAAAACGTTGGAGTTCAAATGGATGTCTTAATAAATAGATTTATTATGGCGTATAAGAACACCCCGCATTGTTCAACGAAGGAAACCCCTGCAAAATTAATGTTCGGTAGAGAGTTGCGGACTCGTTTAAATTTAATTATCCCAAATACCTTGGAAAACAGTCTTCCAAAAGTGGGGAATAATAAAAAACGTTCAAAATAGGGGATACCGTAATGGTAAGAGATTATCGGATCATAAATAGAGCAGACTGGACACCAGCGGTGGTACACAGGAGATTAGAAAATAAAGTTTATTTGTGCCGTTTAAAAAACAATAAAATTTGGAAAAGACATTTAAACCAAATAATTAGTTATAACAAACGCCTTGAGACTAAAGGAATTAACCTCGGGGGGGATAGGCAAGATAATGTAGAAAATGCGGTGAATGTACAAGGAGGGTTACATAAACATAGAATTAGTTTAGATAATAATAAGAACTCAGCTAATGTGGATGCAAATAATCAGGTAACGGGTACATCAAATAGGGAGCCTCAAGCAGAACCGCAAAGGAAGAGCACTAGAGTAAGGCGAGCTCCACTAAAATTAAGTCTTTAGTTATGCCAAATGGTACATAAATAATAAGTAATGTGCCTAATAACTGAGTATATTACTAAGTTGAGATTCTTGTAAATAGTAAAAGTTATTATCGAGTGAGCATAAGTAAGTTGGTTACATTTATACTTATGGTGGAGGTAGAATTTCTAGATAGCGTAAGTAAGTTAATTATGTTCATACTTATGGTGGAGGTATGTGGTGTATGGGAAATGACCACCCCCACTTGAAGGTGCTTAAGGAAGCGGCGAGTTCATCACTTCTGTGGTAACTGCCTTTAGGGTAAGACATAAGTTTAGCGACGTCTGTAAATATTTCTTTGTGAATAAACAACGTAAGATTACAGCGTGTTTTAATAGCAGTGTATGCTACCTCTAAAACACAACAAGATTGGTCCTGCGTTAGGAGAAATTGCATGTAAAAATCAGATTTGGTTTCAACGTAATGGCTGTCCAGCGCAATATGGTTTGAATGTGAGGGAATATCTAAGTGATAACTTTCCTAATTACTGTATTAGTCGCGGTGATACTATCAACTGACCACCAAGATATCCTGATTTGGTACTATGCGACTTCTTTTTGAGGGGTCATCTAAATAACAAAATTTACAGAAAACGCCACCGAAATATTGACTCTTTGCGGGAAACAATCGTTGAGGAGTGTAGGCTAATCACAGATAGACAGTTGGCTAATGTAAGGCAGGCATTTTAGAACAGATTGCGTTATTGTTTACAGCAAAATTGAGAATTTATTGAGTACATGCTATAAATTTGCTTGCAGTTTTAATTTTTTTCACAAACTTGTGAATTATTTATACAAATGGAATAGGTCCATTATTAAATTTAACCGAGAATAAATCACGAACTGTGCGTAAACTGACGCCACTGTAAAATGTTTTGATAATAAATACCCTCTCTTCATTAGAATATTCAACATTATTATTCATAGTAGTTAGTTAAATACGTGATATAACTTTTTTAGTGTAGATTAAGTTTTTGTGCTAGCCGAAACAACACATTAAACTTGACAGAAAAAAATAGAGGTTATCAAATAAAAAAGTAAATTTATACTTATTTTTGCACATAATGTACACCTATATCATAGCAACCTACAGTATAAATTTCAACTTTGATATTTTCCTCTGAAGAAAGTTATGAGTTTTTTAAATCTGCACAAATAATAAGTATTTGCACCCTTAACAATGTTATTAAACTTACTGAGAATACATATTTTAGAAGTCCTGACAACAATAAAGTCCTAGTTTAACAAGCTTAGGTTTAACATTGAGTTCAGGTATAGCCTTAAAAAATATCCCAAATAAAACAAATTTGGCCCAGAAATTAATTTTGATGAAGTTTGGTAAAAGTTACAAAATTAAGATTATGTTATCCTAAACCTTTTTTAAATACGAATGTCTGTTTAGGAGCATACTCATTTCTTCTGACAGACCAAATCAAACAGCCTAATCCTGTACAGACCTTGTTAGGAACAGTCAGGAAATCACGCGTCGTCCTCTAATTTTGACGCACGCTGTACAAACGCGCATTCTTAAACTTGTGCGAGCCTGTCAGGTTTTCGGCGGTAGCGCAAAACACGTGCTGTCTGCGGCCTCCTTGCGGCCAATGCCGTAGGGCGGCTAACGGTCGTTTTTGTTGCAAGATTAGAGCATATCTTCCGCTAATTGGTTTCCCGTCGTTTAAGAGACTCAGCCTCGAACTAGTATAGTGTGCAGAACGTACGAGTAGGGGTGTGTGATCCCGACCACCAATTTGGGCCCTGTTGGTTTTTCCGTTAGTCTCGCAAGTGGCCTAGTGGCCTTCGAAGTAACGTCTTTGAACGGATTCTTTCTACGAGGAACCAATTTACGGGTTTTAGTGCAGCTGGCAATCTTTCTACAACCCCGTTTCGAAGCCTAGGTGCTCCTGCTCGACTTCCAGCTGCGTGTCGGACACCACTCCAGGAGAAGCTACACAGGTACTGTGAATTTTGTAATTTTATTTTGTGTGCGAGTTCTGATCGCAGACCGTTCATCGGCGCCCCGTTAAACACATATGCCCACCTGCGGACCAGAATTGACCGGTTCCGCTCAGTGTAATTGTAACGACACCAGCGCGTCAGGTTGTTATGGCGAAGCGGCTGAAATTTAGTTTAATTAGTCATACCCTACTAACATATTAGCCTTTAAATGCTTTGAACTCAATAGACCTCATTTGTTTACTGTTTTCGATGTATTTTCTTTCTGTGGGTTTGTTATGTATTTGTTGTGTTTTGGTGTGCTCTTGCCATTAGCGACAAGTCCCAGCACTCTAGCAGTCAACTTCCGGGAGCATCGAAGCAAACATTCACCAACCCCTTTTCGACTTCGAACTTCTGCAAAAGAGGCTTTTATACCCTAAGTTCGTTGCACCCTCTTTAAAAACCCAGTACACTTTTTTATTAGCACCCTGTATATGTGACCACGCTTGTCCCTAAAATTTCGTCAAAGAACCCCGCCCATCTCACTGAGCGTTTCACTCGTGGCTTTAGACTGGTTATGCGTGATTTAGGGCAAGCTGTGCAATTTCCCGATAGTGACGTGTGCCATTGGCACCCTCGTACCACGGTGTCGTAAAATCAATTTTATATCGTAACAACCATGTTAGAGCCCCACTCTCATGGCTTACAATACTACTCCTGTATAGTCCTGTCAGGCATATTGAGATATAAACCTTTTGCTGATTTAACTATTCTTAACTTAGTAAGCACTTGGAAAAACAATCTATTGTTTCCAAAATATACTCTTAATTTTTACTATACAAAAAATAAATATGCTTTTTTATTTTATTTGTATCTGGCAACCGCTACTTTTTTCTTGTAAGTTTAATATGTTTTAGGATAACACAAAAGCTTAATCTACACTAAAAAAGCTATATCACATTCAACAACATGGTGTAAATTTATAAAATAAATATTTCTGGCATTTCAGGAATGTTACCGATTTTTATACCTAGCCCCACCAGAGATATCGACCCTCAAACTTTCAAAAAAATTTAAATTTCAATTTTCAAAAATTTACAAAAAAACAAGGAAACATTTATCAATGTTATTACTCTAGCATGGTGAATGCTCTATCATACCTAATTGTAATTTAAAAAAATCAACTTTGATATTTTACCCCTTCATTGAAAATTTAAGCTCTAAACAGTGAAATTTGTAAAATTTTGATACCAAGCTTTAGAGGCTATTTTTACTTATTAGAATAAAGTGAGGAATTTAATGTAATGGATCAAAATTAAAGAGGAGAATTTGCTGACGAAAATGGTTTTTGTTACAATGCTTTAGCACAATCCAGTACAAATATATTTAAGTTAAAGCTAATGTCTCCAAAGTCAAAAATTGGCAAGCATTGCTCAACGAAAATGGCCGCCGCGCATAAGCGGGTTAGAATAAAAATGGAATAAGACCTGTTTTGAACTGTCAATGTATATGGGAATAAGATATAAAAAATTAGAATTGGTCAAGCAAGCAGCAATATTTTAGTTGCATGACTTCATATGGATCGGCGCTAAAGCTAAAAAAGAAAATCGATGATAAAAAACAAGCCAAAGTGACTAGAAATCTTCGAACGAGATAAGATTGACTAAGTAATGGATTGTTAATTTCTATTCATAAAGCTGCTTGTGGAAATTAGTTGTCGTTCATTTTGCGCTAAGCCGGCCCTGTCCATATGCTTATGCAAGGTTTTAAATACATGACGTAGGTGGAGGCACTTCACGGAGGAAGAAATTGTATTGCCGAATTTTTTCTTGCCGACACAGGTGGATATTGTGTGGGTAACTTACATACATACATGGGGTTTATTCACGGCTGTAGCCGTCTTGTCATTCCTAAGCGCCATCTCAAGGTCAACCTCCCTGGAGAACCAGGGTATCTCTAAACTTAGTCTAGTTTTTCTCCTTTGACCTTACTGACAAAGGTGACCCTACCAGAAGCCTAAGCTCCAGTCATCATCGCTCTCGGGATCATAAGAACGCGCAAGTCTCCTCACCCGGCAAAAGATGTCTTCGTCAAGGTGGAGATACCATGTGAGGAGAGTGCGGGTAACTTCCGCTGCCATTAATAACGTCTGCATATTTATATGGAGCATTACCTCTCTACCGTTACACCCCGCGCGAGGGAAAGTGCATCCCGTCATCGCAAATTTTGCCTTCCAATCGGCATTTGAGTTTAGGTGTTGGTGTCAGCACGTTGCTTTGACTGGCGAACTCGCAGCCTGCTGCTGAAACAGCCTAAGCTAAGGCTGTAGCTCCGCGGTGTGTGAAAATTATCAGCATTGAGTCAGTAGCATCGGAGCAAATAAGTTTGGTGTGGCGCACCGGATGAAAGTTGCGTAAGAATTGGTAACCCCTTTTAGCATGAAGTCATTCTTCAACTACAGCCAACAGACGGATCTACCTGGGAGGCTCCTTAAAGAGTAAATCTCGTAAGTATAAGTTACCCTTCAAATCACAGTTTTTCGATATAGCGGTTAATTGTCTTCTACTGTGCTACTTCTCAAGACAATTCGATGTCAACTCAATCTATGCAGCATCGCTATTTTTGTCCAACAACTTTTCCAACGATCAGATTCATCTCGCCATCGTTAAGATGTGTGAACAACGCCGAATGCAGCAAGGGTGATCTTTGCAGTAAATTAGGAATCGCTCTGCCACCAGCACGGTAGTTACTTTGTAATTGCTGGAATTTTGCTTGTGCAGCAGAAAGTGAATTTAACTACGGGTTGTTTGAAATATTCTGTTACTGCGTTTAGCTCTTCCAGCGAAGCCTTGTACGCTTCTTCTTTTTCACGTGCCAATCCGTTACCGGATGTTGGCTATCATTCTAGCTATCATAACTTTATTCGTAGCGGCTCGGAAAAGTCCAGTTGTTGTTGTCGAGAACCACGTTCTTAGGTTTTTGAGCCAGGATATGCGCCTTCTTCCCGGGTCCCTCTTCCCTTCCATTTTCCCCTGTAGAACTAACTGCAGTAGTCTATATCTCTGTTCATTCCTCATAATGTGGCCTAGGTATTCGAGCTTTCTTTGTTTAACTACTTTCATAATTTCCATAGATTTACCTAGTTGTTCTAATACCCTTTTATTAGTGACATGTTGGGTCCATGATATTCGCAAAATACGTCTATACAGCCACATCTCAAAGGCTTCCAATCTTTTGTTTGAGGCTTCTGTCACCGTCCTGGATTCCACGCCATACAGGAGAACGGGAAAGATGTAGCAGCGGAGTAATCTAATCCTTGTTTTCAGACTTAACTCCCTGCATTTTAATAATTTCGACATTCTAATGAACGCCGTTCTTGCCTTTTTAATACGACACCTTATTTCCAATGTGTGATCCCACTGTTCGTTAATTGTGCAGCCCAAGTAGTTGAGTGTTTCGACTCGTTCCACTCTTTTCTGATTAATAAGTAGTTGTCCTTGTGGTATAACGTTTTTAGTTACCACCATGTACTTCGTTTTTGAGATATTGATGTCGATACCAAATTCCTGGCTACTATGTGACACTTTGTGCCAATTCTTGTAGATCGTCCAGATTCTCTGCCAGTATTATGGTGTCATCGGCAAATCTTATGTTATTAATCCTCTCCCCGTTCACATTTATTCCTTTCGATGTATTGAGTAGGGCTCTACTGAATATTTCTTCAGAATAGATGTTGAATAAAAGTGGTGATAATATGCAGCCCTGTCGTACACCGCGTTGGATTTCAATGGCCTTGGATAACTCTCCTTTACATTTGACTTGAGCAGTTTGATTCCAGTAGAGATTTTTTATAATGCGAAGTTCTTTATCGTATATTCCAATTGTTTTCAGTATTTCGATTAAGTTTATGGTGTTGTACCCTATCGAATGCTTTTGTGTAATCTATAAAGCATATGTGGACATCGCAGTTCACATCCCTACATCGTTGGATGAGAACCTGTGTACAAAACAAGGCTTCTCGTGTTCCTGTTGCTCTTCTGAAACCAAACTGTGTAGGACCCATATGTTGCTCACAACGTGCGTATAGGCGTTGGTGTGATATTTTCAAAAATGCTTTCAGTAGATGACTCATTAAGCTTATTATTCGATAGTCATTGCATTTTTTGGAATTTGCTTTCTTGGGGATGCCAATGAACGTAGAGTTAAGCCATTCAGTGGAGATAGTGCCTGAATCGTAAATTTTATTGAATAAATCAGTCAACCTTTTGATGTTTTCGTCGTCTAGGAGTTTTAGAAGCTCTACTTGTACGTCATCGGGGCCAGACGCTTTTCCTTCTTTCATGTAAGACAGTGCTTTCTTTACCTCATCTGTTGTTATGGATGGACCAGTAATGCATTCAGGTGTATCTATGTTGGTTCGGTCATCTTTAAATAGCTCTTTTACATAGTCTTGCCACTTTTCGATTGTTTTCTGTTTGTCTGTTATCCATATTCCGTGTTCATCAACCAAATTACCAGGTGGTCTTGGTTTATAAAGACCTGCTGCTTCTTTAACTTTTTTATGTAAATTGAAATGATCATGAAGTTTTTTTTGTAACCTACTTGAGGCAGAATAGTAGCTTCTTCCAGACATTTGGTGCTTACATTTTTAATAATTAGGTACTCCGACATTGGACGGATAATTTTAAATTTGACAAATCAGATTCTTCAGAAGGGAATATAGCTGCCGTCGTTGACCTAACATTCCGTAGTATTTAACAAGTGAAAAAAACAATTGAATCTAACGTTGAAAGTGGAGAAGTCGATGAACAATCAATCAACTGTCTAGAAGATAGACATTTAGTTTTCGCTTTTACGAAATCAAACCGACTTCTAGTAGATGTACAAGGTAAATCGTTCTTTCCTTGAAACACAATATCTTCTGTAAAATAAGTTTAGATGTCTGCTTCAGGTGAAATCATTTGTTGAACTGTTGCATGGTCGTAGTTATTTGTCGTAATTCATTTGTCTGCCGATTTCTCGGCCAGGCCGGTCCTGTTCACTTGTTTATGCAAGGTTAAAAGCAGGACGCCAGCCTCTCGCAGGAATGTGATGCCGCACCTTGTTGATGCAACAAAGGAACTTTATCGTCGTGTTTCCACCACACGCAGTCGGGCAAATGCATTTTTGGCGTGTTCCGACCTTCCCTCAGAGTTAGTAAACGCTTGGTGAAGCAAGGGTGTCGCTCTTGAGCGGACGTTTTGCTAGCTAAGCGCGGCCTCCGGGTCAGTAACCAAAAGGCTAGATAATCCAAACGGATACAGAATGAGAAATACGCAGTTTAAGAATGTACATACTTTTCCCACTTAAGTTCTAACAAAATTATTTCCTCAGAATAAAAAACTTAGATTTTAACCGTTAAAGTAATTGCAGTTATTTAAAGTATTTTTAATTTTTATAATTGTGCGAACAGAAAATTCCTGGTCAAGAGGGAAAATGAGAAAATATTAGTTAGGTGGAGGCTATTAAGGACTCTATAGAAGTAATACATATACAGTGAGACAAACTTAAGTATAGGACTTAAACGACAACTTATTGAGTCAATAAGAAGAGAGGGGTATGAATAAAACAACGCAAATATACCACAAGAAGGAAATGCTAGAGAAGAAAACCTCTGAGCCAAGAAGAAATAATGAAGAGATAAGAAAAAAATGCTAAACATATGTGCAAACGAAAGAAAATATTTTTTGAGAGCAAAAAATCCAGCAATGTTAGAGCAGTTTAAAAATTTCCCGCCGCCACTGCATTTGCCGCGCTCGAAGAAAGGATGGTCCGATTGCCAAGTCTTCGCGTAACATTACATTTCAGCCTGCTAGAAACAGGTTATGTGCATTTGAAATTTACCGTTCCGCCTAATGTAGCAGTAATTTTGGGAACCTTATCGGCAAATATTGGCATTTTCGACATTCCCAAGATACAGCCTACAATTCGGAAATTTGGATTTCCGCCACGCTGTTGTGTAGTGGAACTTTATTTCGACCTCTGGTCGGTATGAAAAACCTCTATCATCCCACGACTGCATTTCCTGCAGTCATCCTGTAGAACGACGCTCTCTTCGCGCCGCGGGAATACCGGCACTCTTGAGTTGTAGATGTCCATTCCTCGGTCTCGGCTTTCCGATGGTGCAATTCGCTATGCCCCGCTATGCATAACTTTCGCCTCAGCACGAGTGTTGGCTTTCTGATTTTGCATTCACGCCTTCAACCAAACTGCTACATTTAAAACTAAGTTGAATAGTTATGTTAATTAAACCATGCATGTTGTGAATTACTGCCATTCGGAATAAGTTATGTGATTAAGTAACAAACGACTTCCGGGATTGGACCGTGTCATGATTGAGATCGAAGGAAACAACGTTTCGCCCACTTTCGTAAGGGGCTTCATCAGGAGGGAAAAGCAAAAGAGCACGGTAATTCAACGTGTTAACCACGCCAGAGGCGAAACTCTTTGCAAGGGAAGGGATAGAACAGCACGGTAACTCAACGTGTATACCACGTCAGAGGCGCATTTCTTCTTCCGAGAGTTAGTCGAGTTTCGCCTCTGACTCTTCGATCTCAATCATGACACGGTCCAATCCCGGAAGTCGTTTTTTACTTAATGGCAATGGCCGTGAAAGCCTCAGAAATCATGTTGTGGGATATTTAAGAGAGCTGGAACTACTGGAAAAGCTTGTTATCAAGTTAACAATACTTATATCGCGCCGTCGTACATCATGTGAGTGATATTTTTTCTTCCAGCTTAACCCTTTCTCCTATAACATCATTGAATACTAATACTACAGGAAAGAAATGAAGCTGTTCTATAGAGAAATAGGTAACACAAAAACGAGCATCACCATAGAACAAGTTGGTGTAGCAACAAAAATGCCTATTCAAAGTAGAAGAAATTGTAACACACATGTGAGGTTTGGGCACCGATTGAGAATGGTCCAGAGTAGAATAGTGAAAAAAGTGAGGTTTACTGAACCGAGTGACCAAAAACAAAAGAACTATAGAAGTAACAATGTGGAAGCAGAAAGCTTTAAACAAGAAGAAGTGGAAAATGGTAGGGTAGACCATGTTGGACTTAGTAGCACTTATCATCGAAAACAGAAAATAATCTCCAAGAACAAAACTGATGCTGTAAGATACTAGTAAATAATTGATTGTGCATTATAAAGAAAATACACAATAGGTGTGTTCAGAATCTATTGCTACAATAAAAAAAATTGTACAAATCGGTGAACTAGATATTTTTTAATATTTTATTTGAAACTTCGTGTCATTCAGCGAGAAGCTTGGAAGCTTGAAATAATTTCTTTATTCTTTAAAGTTTGTGTGTTTTCGTATTTTGTAGAACTATGATCAGGTAATAGTTATTGAGCTAGATTTATTTATTTATTATTTAACCTATATATTGCCACAAAAAGTTATTTTTATAATAAAACTAGCTTAAACTTTTTTATTGTTCAAAATAAATACAAAATAATGTGTCACAGAAAGTTATCAGTAATACATTTAAAGGAAATCGTAGACGACAATCGCTAATCCAAAAATTTAAACGGTTAGTGCAGCTGCATAGAATTGCCAAAGAGGTCTGAAAAGTACAAAAACTGGAATGTGAATATCACAATTTAACATTAATGATCTGTTAAATAGAATCCTTTTGATAAAACTACTCTTATATGCTACTCTGTAAAAGCCATCCAACATTAACGCAATAAATAACATACATCAAAGCAATGCAAGAGTAACGCAGGTACGTAGCAAATGCATCCTAAAAACAGCACAGTTTAGTTGCTTTGAAGTAGATAATAGTACGAACAACAGCCTTAAAAGTGCATTAGCAACAACGAGGAATGTTTTGCAAGGCTGGCAGCTACTTCTTCTTCATCTTCGGAGAAGTGGACTGTAGGACACTGGACGCTGACATAAGATTTTCAATGTACTGGCCGAGCACTTGATTTTCGTACCTCAACTTTAAGTTCTCCTCCTTGATGCTATCAACTCGCTGAGACAGATCGTCCAGCGTATTCTGCAGCTCGAGCACCTGCGATATCAGGCGGGCCTTTTCCTCCTGCTCATCGAAGTTCGTGTCGGGCTCCAGGCTGTGGCGACGGCTTGAGCTTTCGTTTGTGAAGGCAGACTGAATCGAGTCCATGCTGTGGCAGTGCATCATGCTGGCGTCTGAGATTGAGTTAGTTTCGGGCTCGTCCACTACGACTGCTTGGGAATCGTCATCGGCTAAGGGAATGTTGGTATCGTCTGGCAGTTGTGCACTTGCCATCGTACTTTCAGTGTAAGGATGACTTAGGTTAAATGGACGGATTTTCTTACATAAAATGTTTTTTATCTTACAGATTGTAATTACAATAGCACAGGAAGCGAATAGTGACCATTAGTTTCAAATTAAAATTGGTACAAAATTGATTTAATTAAAAATTGGAAGGTTAAGGCGATGCGGCATTTGAACTACCGTTTTTCTCACAGCCTACTTATAATTAAAATGTTACGTGTTTTACTCCAAAGAAAAGAATTTATCTATGCAAAACCTTAAATTAAAATGGGCGTCACAGAAAATGTAATCACAGAACTACAGACTTCAGTAAAGTGCAATTCGGTGCATTAAAACATTGAAATAATTTTATTGATTAATATAATTTAGGTCACTTTATTGACCTGTTTTTTTTGCATGAATACTGAAGTGCTTGCTAATTCTAAAGCTAAGAAATTATTTACAGTTCGAAGATGTCAGCATAGTAATTACTAGAAAGGTTTAAGTATAAATGCAGTAAAATACTAGAAACTACTTATTGTATTTAAAATAAAACTATTCTTTTAATGCAACCATTTTGTTGAGGATTTAGGTTTCGTTTCGTTTATATTAAAAAAAAATAGTGGATACTCTGTTTGTGCATGTTTTATTATTTCTATCGAAAAAAAAAATGTTAAAGAAACGTGATTTTCAAGTAAATATTTGTGCAGATCGAAATTAGATATTTTTATTTTAGACTATTTGATTTTGAGAAATGTTCAATTGTTGCTTGCAGACATTTAAAAAATAAAGGTTAGTCACAATTGCTGCCCCCTCCCTCTTAATAAACTGCTTTATACGTTTCATTAACGGTTCAATCAATACCTTGGAATACACGTTTCTCAATTTATTATTTCAGGGAAAGCTATAGGAAATAAAACTCAGTGAACTTTAAAAAATAACAAGTCAACTTTTAAATCTTGGAGAATTCCCCTTCTGATTAAAGAAATCAACAGTTGTTTAATTTCGCGCTGTTTAAATCTATATATATATATATATATATATGACTTTGAATTTAAAAATGACAATTAATAAATCTCATTATTTCAGTGTCAAAGTACATATTATTCTGGAAATTCTTGCCTGAAGTTTTATAAAATGAAATACCAATACCTATTAATAAATTCTACATCAATAGTATCCAACACAGTATTTGTTTAACATCCTTAAAAGTAGTTATGACAGATACTAATTAAATGTCACACTCTTATAACCTATTTGTTTTAGTAACTTTTTGTAAGTACATTCCTAGACAAAAGATGCATTTTGGGAGTACACTCATGAAATTTTATAAATCAAAGGCCACTTTGTGTTTTTATGTTTAGTGAACAGACTATATACTTGCTGTTACCCGCGACTTCGTTCGCGCGAGGTTCATTATTTGTGTATTAAATAATGACTAATTATTTGCTGTCATATCATCCCATCCCATCCCATTCTATCCCCATCCCCGTCTCCGCCCCTTTCTCCGTCCCCGTCTCCGTACCGTCCCATCCCGTCCCGTCCCGTCTCCTCCCCTTCCATACCATCCCTTCCCTTTCCGTCCCGTTCCGTTCCGTCCCGCCCCGTCCCGTCTCGTCCCATCCCGTCCCGTCCCTTCCCTTCCCGTCCTTTCCCGTCCCGTCCAGTCCCGTCCCGTTCCGTCCCCTCCTTTTCCATCCCATCTCTTGCCTTTCCTTTCCGTCCCGTTCTTTCCCTTCCCGTCTAGTCCCGTACCGTCCAGTCCCGTCCCATCCCGTCTTTTCCCGTCCCCTCCCCTTCCATCCCATACCTTCCTTTGCCTTTCCGTCCCGTCCCTTTCCGTCCAGTCCAGTCCTGTCCTGTCCCGTTCGTTCCCGTCCCTTCCCGTCCCCCCCCTTCTATCTCATACCTTTCTTTGCCTTTCCGTCCCGTCCCTTTCCGTCCAGTCCAGTCCTGTCCTGTCCCGTCCCGTCCCTTCCCGTCCAGTCCAGTCCCGTCCCTTCCCTTACGTCATGTCCACCGTCTTAGACTTAAAAATAAATGCCATTTTAGCAATCAACGTCCCAAAAAACCTCAATAACGACACCCATATCGTATTTTAGGCTTATTTACTCCATTTTACCCCCTAAAAGGTTGATTTTTGGAAAATCACGAAATACTTGTTTGCTTATTTGTTTTTAGGAGTACTCCTACAAAGTTTGAAGTCGAAATGTCTAGTTAATATTATTTCTCTATACAAAATTGAAACCCCCATTTTACCACTTTAGAGGTTGAATTTCGAAATATCCTTCCTTATTCCTTGTATACATCATAAAGGAAACCTCTGTGCAAAATTTCAGCTTTCTAGGTCCAAGGGTTTGGGCTGGGCGTTGATGAGTGCGTGGGTGAGTGACTGAGTGGGTCAGGACTTTCTGTTTTATATACATATAGAGGGTGATTTTTTGAAAACGATCCGCCTGAGATATTTCAGAAACCAAAAGGAAATTAAAAATTTCCGAAAACAGGTCCACTTATTAACTAATGTGACAGTTTGTTAGACAAAACGTCAACGGCTTGCTTTCTTTGTTTTCCACGCCTACCTGATTAAAATTAGGTTTCGATAGCGCTTACCGTTCTCCTGAAGTGGCAATGATAAACTTTCTCATAAAATATATGAGCAAATAAAAAACGTGGGCAAGTGACACATCACCATAATCCTTATAAGATAAGCTTTCGTTTGAGATACCACGCGATGGGTCATTCCATTTAAAATTTTTGGGGAGGTATTCGTGGGGGCGCAGGGGTAAACGTCAAAAGTGTGAATCATAGGTCAAACCGTTTCCCCCTTGCCATATAAGTAGACCTGTTTTCGGAAATTTTTAATTTCCTTTTGGTTATTGAAACATCTCAGGTGGATCGTTTTCAAAAAATCACCCTGTATATATACGTAGAAGATAAAGGAAAGTCACAACCCTGACTAATCAACGCAGAGCCGAAACCACTGCTACTAGAAACTTGAAATTTGGGTGAAAGGTTCAATTTGTTACCTAAGGTAGTGCTAAGAAGGGATTTTTTGAAATTCGACCCCTAAGGAGGTGAAAAAAGGTAAAATGTGTTTTCACGAATTCCTCAATATCTCCTAGACCCGATAAGATATCATTTGGTGTTTGCTTGCAAAGATTATCAATGCAAATGCCTAGAAACGTATTTTAGGATTTTGCCATAATCAACCCCTAAAGGTGCCAATCTGGATTGGAGGTGAATTAAAGAACCCTTCGTATCTCCTATGTTTATTGAGTTAGAACATTCTTTTTTGGGCATATAGATGTATTTTTAAAATACTTAGAAAGGGGATAAGGAAATTTGAAAATGTTAACCCTAAAGGGGTAAAAGGAGAAAAACTGAAGAGGGGTGGGAGATTAAAATTATAAATTTTTTTCCCTGTAAGTTCCATTCCACAATAAAATGGGTTAAAGGGGATTTTTTGAAATTCCACACCGCTACAAGAGTGAAAAGGGGTAAAACGTGTTTTCACGAATTACTCAATATCTCTTAGACCCGATGAGATAGTGACTTGGTGTTTACTTGCAGAGATTATTAATGCAAATACCTAGACACGTATTTTAAGATTTTGCCCCAATCAACCCTTAAAGGTGCAAATCTGGATTAAGGGTGAATTAAAGAACGCTTCGTATTTTCTATGTTTATTAAATCCAACTCTGTATCCCGAATCCGGGGCAAGTTGATCATTGTACCGCCAGATGCCAGCGCATATAGCACCAGCCTCGACACCGCAAGGTAAATGAGGTCACTGATAATACATACATTAAGTTAGAACATTTGTTTTTTTCGGCATATAGATGTATTTTTAAAATACTTAGAAAGGGGGTAAGGGAATTTGAAAAATTTAACCCTAAAGGGGTAAAATGAGAAAAACTGTTGAGGGGTGCGGGGTTAAAATTATTAATTTTTTTCGCTGTGAGTTCCATTTCACAATAAAATGGGTTAAAAGACATTTTTTAAATTTTACCTCTACGTAGGTGAAAAGGGGTAAAATGTGTTTTTACGAGTTCCTCAATATCTCTTAGACCCGATGAGATAGCGACTTGCTGTTTACTTCCAAAGATTGTCAATGCAAATACGTATAAATGTATTTTAAGATTTTGCCCTAATCAACCCCTAAAAGTGCAAATCTTGATTCGGGGTGAATTAAAGAACTCGAACTCTTCTTATCTTCTATGTTTATTGAGTTTGAACATTTTTTTTGGCATATAGATGTATTTTTAAAATCTTTTCAAAGGTGTCTAAGTGTTTTCTAAAATATTACCCCTAAAGGGGTAAAAAAGAGACAAAACTGAAAAGGGGTAAGGGGTTAAAATTATTGATTTTTTTCTTATGGGTGCATTTTAGACTAAAATGAGGTAGAAAAGGTTTTTAGAAATTTTACCCACAAGGGGATGAAACGGGTATAGGTTATCGTAAAGTGGCTGCTTTAAATACGTTTTCGGACGGATTATTGTCGTGGGGATTCTATTAAAAAGGCTTACTTATACATCGAAGTTCCTGTCGTTTCGAAACCTGCCTTACCGTCTTAAGACGTCATTCCTTGTACCCTCTTCGGGGATATTACACTTAGACCGCTTCAACCCGCACCCGGGCTATCTTTATCAACATCTTTAGCCTACATCGCAGAATACCCCTAGGTGAAGTCTCCCGGCCTGCCGTCATCAGAAAAACAGTTGTTGGGCACCTACGCCAACAAATAAGATATTGTACACATTGTTTTAAAAGTGTTACGTGCTTAGTAAAGTGATGTGTGCATTTTGAACGTTTGGCGAACGCTGCATGTCATTCTGTAGCGTGCTAGTTGAATTAGGTACCGTTTGCGTTGAATTTACAAAGCTGCGCTTAAAAGCACTGGGGTAATCTGACTCCGGGAACCGTTAGCAGCCTACTTTGGCATTTAAGAAGGGTTGTTCTTGGACTCAGGTACCCGCAGATTTAGTGGACATACTGTCCCCACGTACCTTAGTACTTTCATTGTAAAACTGTTGACTTAACCCGATTTTATTACATGCTACTTGTCCAAACTTTCATGTGTGTGTAAATATTGCTTCAATACGAGGTATGTGATGAGACTGGCAACGTATCGTTCGATCAGGCAACTCTAGGGACGCGGGACTTGGAGGGGCGGTAGGTTAACGTGTGATACGCCTTCAGTACGAGTTTCAACTCGCTCCAGTCATTCTTATATTTTTTCACTTTTGATTTTAAACTTTGCACCGTATTTAATCAATTTTATTAACATTTTAGATTTCTTTCCTAACCTCTTCTTCTTGGCATTTAAAAAAAGCTGCCTGTTTTTCTGTTATCAGTACACGATCTCTTAGTTCGAAACCCAACCTCTTTTTTAGAATTATAGCTATTGTAGCTTTTGTTCTACCTAGCATAAATTTGGTCATTGCTGACTGTCTTACTAATACGATCGATACCCAATTCTTACATTTACTAAGATCATCCTTTTTTGGTAACATTATTATTATCATTCTCTCTGCCCAATCTGTAGGTATACATTTCTCTTGCCATATTTTTGCAATTAAAATATATAGTAGCTCTGTACTGGTTGCGATATATACGTTAATGGTTCATCAAGCATATTATCACCCACTTTCAGTCGCCTTGTTTTTATCTTTATTATTGTCTTCTCAATCTCTTGTTTGCAGAATGCCACTTCATTTTAAGCAATTCTATCTTTCCAATTTTCTGTTTCTATTATTTTGTTTTTCAGATAATTTTGCTCTTCGAATTAATGACTATCATATTTTCTGTCCATTATTTTCTTTGCTATTTTAAATAGTTTCTGAGTTGGTTTGATTTGGCTACTCTTTTCACTTTTTGGCTCGCTTACAACCATTCTTTTAATCAGTGCTCCCAATATTTCACTAGTTTCGTTGACTGTTTGTATATATAAAACTTTTCGTTAAAAGCCCCTAACCACACAAATCTTTAACAAACGTTTAATACGTATTTTGAAAGCTAAGTTGTCATCTTTAGTAGCCGTAAAAAACACTAAACCGACAAAGTTCGCCGGCATAAACCTCTGAAAATATATCCACCAAATCACAAACGTAAAGTTGGATGAGGCAAATTACCGAAGATATGCTCTCCACCAAATGATCACTAAAAGTCAGGACTCCCGTACATTCTAATGCAATGTATACTATCCAACCCGGAGGGCGTGTCCTATGTGAACAATTAGGTGTCAACTTTAACAGAGCCTAAAGATGAGAGTGCGAGATCGGACCCCCGTTTAGCTAAAAATTTTATTATCTTGATTCTTAAAAATTGTCAAACTATAAAAAATATTTAGGTGCTTTCTTGAAGTTAACGCCTTTAAAATTTGCAGGTCATTTTCCGTATGCGGGCCACAGCACAGCATATGGCCTTTGTGGCCGGGTGAAACGAAATCTTAATGTACTTTTCGTTGGGTCCTTGATTTCTAAGGCTGACCCGAGTTGTGGAATTATGACAATTTAATTGGGAAACAAAAAACAAAATTGAAATTTGAAATTCCACAACTCTGGTCAGTCTTATTGTCTCCACTGCTATTTAACCTCTATTTAGAGAAGATATCTAAAGAAGCACTAGAAGATGTTACGCAGGGTGTCACTATGAACGGGGAAATCGTCAACAACATAAGGTATGCCGATGATACGGTACTGATAGCTGATACTCTAGAAGGGCTTTAAAAACTCGTCAATAGGGTCACCGATATAAGTAAAAAATACGGGTTGTATCTTAACACTCGAAAGACCAAATATATGATAATTAGTAAGACAACAATCCAACAAAGCGCACTTCTATGTAACAACGAACATATTGAAAGGGTTAACATTAATGACACATGAGACCATTCTCGAGAGATCAAACGCCGAATAGAAATGGCAAGAGCAGTACTTATCAAAATGAGACCGCTTCTTTCGTCTAGAGATCTTAGCGTGGAACTCAAACGACGCATAAGAAGGTGTTATGTCTTCTCAACATTATTATACGGCGTAGAAGCTTGGACGCGCTCAGAAGCAACAGAAAAACTTATTCAAGCTTTCGAAATATGGACTTAACTGCTTTTGTCATTCCTCCACGTGTACACCCAACGACCAACCGATTGTCAGAAAAACAATCTGTAAGCCTTTCTCCGTTTTCGTGCATAACACTATTCTCATGCATAAGACTATTCATCCTAGATTTTTATATTACTTGTATCGCTTCCTTCTTTGGTGTTCAAAAAGCCTAAAAAGCACTCTTTTATAATAGAGTGCTGTAAGATAGTTGAATTTGGTGTTTCAAAGGTGTTTGAAGAAGAGTCATCAGCATCATCAGAAAACATGACATAACTGCATCTTATCATATACGTCTAAAAGATGTTCAAAACATTGACTTTTCCTGTATCACTGATTAATGCATTTTTTAAAATTCATTCTCTGCTCTGTACAATAGTAGTATTGTCGACCTGTAGTAAACTTTTTAATAGTGCTAATACCAGAACGAAGCAACATTTTAAATGCCTGTACTATTTTTTGCAGAAACTTTTCTATAAAATGTATCTTTCAAACTGCGCAATTTATTTGAAGTTCAAACAATAATTCTTATAATTTCAGTATTTGCAGTTAATAATTTATTTGAAATAGTCAATGCTTGGAAATTTCCATTTCAACTAAGAAAATGTCATTTTCTAACTTAGATACATAATTGGAATTGGTTTTCAAATATTTGCCCAGTTTTGACTAATACTGTCGCCAGCAGTACGTCTGAATGGTGTCGCATCTCCCACGGCACTTGTAAAAGTAAGCTCCAGTCTGCTTGGTCAGTACTTGGATGGGTGAACATCTGAGAGCGGACGTATAGTTCTAGCTTAGACAGGCTCCACTAGCTCAAGTATCTCCGCCGAATTTAAAAATTCACATACCCTCAGCGGTTCGCTGCGCCCGGTACCCTGACGGTGTATAAACGGCATCTATAAGGGGTTACAAATTATGAAATATGTATCATGTATTCACTTAATACACATTGCGTTTGCCCGTTTGAACGACTTACCTATATAAAATATTCAAGTTTGTAGGATTTTTGTCCTGTATTACATTTGCCGTCAAAGTAATTGTTTATAAATACGCACGCGCATTTATAATTATTTAACTGGTAGTTTTGTTAAAAATATAGAAACTATGTAAATTTATCGTAAGAAGGAACAAAAATGTATACAAAAAATATTCCAATCGCAATTTAACTGCAATATGGCGTAATCGTAGTGAAAATGAATCGACGCAGTTGTTAATAATAATTTGTAGGTTAAATTAATCATAATTGCAAAACATTGAAAATGGATGATAATTTCATTGATGTAGTGGAAGACTTAGTAAGTATTGAAATAGGAGCAATTAAATGCAAATAGAACACTTATTTAAACTGTTTATTATATTCAACTTTGCAGCACAACCTAATGAACGAAGAGAACGCTTTCTTTACGGATTTTATTGATATTGACGACTTGAACAGCCCTGACGACAAAGGAAATGTAGCATTACACACTGCTGCGATACAAGACAGGTTCACCAATGTTTCACATGAAGCCCGCCAATTCGCACTAACGTATCATGTTTCAGCAGCATGGAAATGCTGGAATACATCCTGACCAAACCCAACATTGACTTGGACTACAAGAATACGGGAGGTGACACGCCGCTGCTTCTGAGCCTCACCTTGCAGCGTTCCAGCGACTTCATTGTTCGTCTAGTGAAGGCAGGCTGCGACCTCAACGTCTGCAATAACCATGGAATAACACCCCTGCACCGGGCCATGGCGTTACCAACAGTGGAGCTTGCACAACTTTTACTAAAACGGGGGGCAAATATTAATGCCCAGGATGCTGATGGAAGGACCGCATTGCACTTCGCCATTGAGGATAACCACATAGAAGCTGTGTGTATGCTTTTATATTACGGTGCCGATGTGAACATCGCATGCATTCGAAACTTTGTGCCTTTTACCTATGCGTTATACGTGAGGAAGTTGCATATTGCAGACGTCTTGTTCGATTATTACGATGATTTTTCTTATACGAACATTTACGGGTACACGGCTTTGCATTTGGCCGCCTGGAGGCGGAGTCCACTTGCGGTGAGCATTTTAAAAGCCGGGGTGGATGTGAATCGCATCACGGCATACGGCGACAGCTCCCTTGTGTTTTCCTTGGAGTACAACAGCGCAGAGCTGTTTAAAATGATTTGGTCGCAGCTCGATTATGAAATCCTCTTGAATAGTCACAAGCCTTTTCTGTTGTCATATGTCCAGACGCAACGATTTTCAACTTGTGAGTGGTTGGAGTGCATTTATTTGCTCCTGACGTCGCCGGTTGCGCCCCGTTTGATTGAGCATTGTAACAACTATATGGATTTTGACATACACGAGTGTGGCTTCTTTTGGGAGTTGCTGCACACGTGCTTCGTGCTGCGAGTGAAGCGGGGCGATCGCATGGCGATCATCAACATCTGCCTCAGCCTCGGTTGCGAGGTGCACACACACGACATAAACTACGCGATTCTGCTCTATGGCTTCAACGAGGAGGTCGAGGCTTTTATCTATGCCACGAACCGCAGCATCAAGTTCGGTGATGACCCGTACATTCACTTTCCTTTACTCTCCTTTATCCTAGGCACCTGCGAGGACCCGGAGATAGGCACGATGATAAGCGTATACAAGAAGCACATCGACTTCTTGTACAACATTTCCGAGTGTAAGACGGAGCAAAAGCGCCTCATCAACTCGTTGCGGTTCTTCTCCATCCCGCACCACCGGAAGCAGGAGCTGCTGAACTCGCGGCAGCTGTCGCCCGGAGACTACCAAGACGTCTCCCGGGTGCTCCAAGCCTTGCCTGACATTCCCTCCCTCATCGAGCTTAGCCGCAACCAGGCCCGAAGGTACGTTAGGAGCTGCTATCAGATCGATAAACCGTACCAGTTCCACAGTGCCGTTAAGGCGCTGAATTTGCCCCAGCACATCAAGGATGTGATCAGATTCAAAACTCCGCTCTATTTGTAGGCACGCTAAATAGGTTAATTAAGTATCTTACTGTACTAATTGTCTATACCATAATTTTCAGGAAATATGCTAAGCAACTGTTTAATAGATGTCATTTTGTAGACAATGACGAGCACTGCCAGCTGTCTTGTTGCGATAGTCATTTGACATGCACCAATTAGTTGTGTGATTTTCATGGCCATCTTGATATTTTACAGTGTGATTGTACAGCGTGATGCAAAACTGTGTAATACGAGGGCAAAAGGGGTTTTCTAAATTACTGCAAAAATCCTATTTTATCATGTTGTCTACATACAATTATTGTGCCAAAAATATAATTATTAATAGGCTTGCTCAAAATTTGTTTGAATCTTTTTTCGTACAATTTTCAATTTATAATTCAAAACTTAGTATTGACTTGTCAATAAATTGATTGCCCTTATGTTGCACACTTTTTCATCGTAGTACGCCAAAAACAAAAGATAGCATGTGATAATTGTAAATAATTCTGTATGCAGTCCTAAAATTAGATCCTTTATATTTAACTCGTTAACGTTAAGGATGTTTCCATTTCTGTAAGCAACGATTACTGTATACAGCAGATACAGCCTTCTGGTTTCATAGGAACATAAAGCAATATAAACCTCCAGAAATAATTTTTGTCAATTGCTGTTTAAAAGTACCTTGGCAAGAAATTGTGAAAAATAATATTTTTTTAATTTCGACTTTTACCGTATGATATTGTCTAACTGATCAACGAATATCTGAAAATGATTCAAATGTAGTGATTAAGCAAGTAACATCGTTCTGCTAAAACTAGTAAGCGTTAGTGATAATTGTTGTAAATAGTTGAATTAGTTGTTTGTACATGAATTAGTTCTACCAAGATGTTATTAATGTGTTTTATAATTTTATTGAAAGTATATTTAAAGCGATAGGTTCCTTTTGTACCTTGTAATTCCATGTTAGATGTGTTATGAATTATTTTATGTACTGTTGAAATGATTGAAATGTGATATTTTAATAAACTTTCTCGATATTGTGGTTTTATTAATTACTCAAGACGAAGACATTTTTGGCAGAAAATAGTTGTATACTTAGTGCAAATGTGCATCTTTTGAAACCAAAGTTTGGTTAACAAGCTTGCATTTCTCTAAACTTAAGTCATTCCAGCTATTGACTTCAATATTTTTGCACATTATATACTCATTACGCCTTCATCATAATAAAAAATTATTTTGAAAACTAATACAATTTCCTCATCTCTCACTGATAGCTAATCAAGAAAAACAGCTAGAGAGTGCCTAATATAATAATAATCATCCTTAAATTTTGTACGAATCAGTGTGTTTACATTGCACCAAAGTAAACAAGAATCAACAAGCAAGGCAAACAGGTTACAACATTTCAAAATTGTAGAATAAAGGTAAAAGACTGAAAAGAAACGCTAATATTTGGCACAATATCCAGCTTGAAAAGTAATGAGGCAATACAGCTGAGAGCAACCGGTTATAGTGCTACAAGAACTTAATAAGGAATGATAAGATACAGCTACTATACCGAGGGATCCTCAACAGATACGATGAAACAAAAAGTTTTCAAAAGACGGCGAGATCCCCAAGAAAAAAAAAATGGAGGGTAGTGAAGAGGAACAGGATTAAGGCAATGAGGGAGTCTCATTTTAGAAGTAAAAGAAATAATATAAAATCATCGGAATAAACGACCGCCTAAACCCGTATTATGACGACGAAACAATTTGTTACGTAAATATTCTAAAACGAAACCGTCAGTTTGTTACCACATGAAAACTACAAAATCTGGCAAGTTACGCAAATTCGTTGCCCTAACCACATTACGATGGGCTGTAACAAAGGTTTCCGACTAAAACGCCCAGCAAGAAGGGCAGGTTCTTTAGGACCTTAGATTAGGGCTACGATCCGGTAAACAAAATACAGGTGTTAAATATTTAGCGCCACCACTTTTATTCATAACCTGGCCGACGTAAAAATGAAAACCAGCGGGCAGCATCAGTGAACTTACCTTTAGTTTATTTTCTCCAAATATCTCCTGTATTCCTTAGAAATAAAACTCAATACAAATACGCATGCAACGGGATATACGAAATAATGCATAAAGTACTTAATTAAATGAAATCTTGGTTAAAAACATGTGAAATAATTGCACAAACATGAAATCCAAAATGAAAGAGTTAGTAAACATTTAAACATCAGCATTCGTGAATTTACCAACAACAAAATTTAATACGGCGATATTCCTTGAAAGTTCATTAAAAGCGAAAGATAAAATCTCAAACTAGGTGCGTATCATGCGGTGGCTTAAATTACGGACGCACATCTTCCGAACAGCGTCGCACAAAAGGGTTTAAAAAGACAATATAAATAACTAGAAGCAAATATCTGATTTGCAGAGTCCAGTGAAGCAACATTGATGTCCACCGACGTCGCTAGCAACTGGTAAAATCAACAAACTGCTTAAAAGGGTGTTTGCAGGAGGCGGGAAAGAGGTTTCAAAACAATGTTTGTCACAGTCAGGAGTTGAAACGGTAAATAGACAACGAAAACAACCTTCAACATGCAAGATCAACACGACGTCTGCTCAAGATAGAGCTGGTTTCTTTGAGAATCCGGTAAATAAATCCGCTGAAGCGGTGATGAAGGTCTCGCAATCTCCCGATAAAGATTCTTCAACCACAACTACCTTATTTGCCTCACTTCAACTCTGACAGCTAGTGCACACATCACGACGAACCACAAAGGGTTGCCACGAAACGAAACAATTCAACTTTTTCAGAGGGCACGAAAAGCACACAGTAAAATTAGACTTCTTCAAAGGGCACTAAAATCAAGGAAAAGCACACAGTTAATTGAACGAAATACTTCACAGCGCGAGCTGCTGAGGACGCGAAATCGACACAGTTCTCGACTCTCTTAATACGGAGGCGTGGCTCAGGCTCAGGATGAACTGCTCCGGGAGGAAATTCTAAAATCAAATGAAACGATGCACGCGCTAGTCAGCTTCTGACTTTGTTCAACTCATGTGGACCGCGCGTTCCAGTACGATGAAATCCTAAATCAGCAATATACATGGACCTCGTCGAAGTTCTCGCCTGCATAAACGACAAAACCGCAGACAATGGGTCGTCAGGCAATGGCAATATTCTTAGAATGCGATAAGGCACATTGGCATTCGAGGGCAAAGCTAAATTTCAGATTTCATCGAAAGTAAATGAGCTGAGAAACGCTAGTCTTCAAAATAAACGGAATAAAGTTTGGAGCTCTTGCTGAACTTTTAATTTAGGGGTGGCTGAACTGAGAAAAGAATTAAAATCAAAGCAAAAAATGGGCGAAAAAGAGAAAAAGGGCGAAAATGCAGCAAATTGTCCTCACAAATTGTGAAGTTGAGTGATATAAAAGGTCTGGGTAAGGACCAAAAGAAACAAGAAGTACAATCATAGGAAATGATAAAAGAGTAACAAAATAAACAACAATTATATCGCAATCAAATAACCCCAATGCAGAATGAAAATAAAGAAGGATAACGTAGAAATATCACGAAACAAAATTGAAAGTATGAAAAGAAATTAGAGGAAGAATGTTATAATATTGGAAAAATAATTCAATCAAGAAGTGGTAACAGAAGTAGTGGAGCATTTCTTACTAGTAGAAATAAGAGTGGTGAAACCATGTAGGTACTGCATTTAAAATAAAGCAAAGGAAATATATGACTATTGTCAAATTCGAAAACTGGGAAGACCAATAAATAGCAACCAAAAGTAAAAACAAGTTAAAAGGAAACGAGGTTTATGTCAACAACGATCTAACAGAAAAGAATGAAAGGCGCAGAAAACTTTTAAGTGAGTACACAAAGAAAGAAAAAGGTAAGAAAATCACAGTACAGCACAGAAAAGTAGTAGTAGATGGGCACACCTGACAATGGAACGGAAAAACTAGAAAATTAACCAAATAGCACTACAGTCGCACCTACAACTTTTATGCAAGCAAATTTTATGTAAGCTTCATAGGGTTAGGTGGAAGAACATATATTTCTTCTTTATTATTAATGATTGAGTATATGTGTTTTTTTCTTTTTATGTAAATTGTGATTCACTATTATATGTGTAAATAAAGACCCTATTATTATTATTATTATTATTATTATTATTATAGATTTAGAAACACCTTCCACCCCCGCATCGTCGCTAAACACTGTATAAAGAATGTATAGTTTTACCGATAGATGGGTACAAATAACAATAGAAAAAATAAAAGCAAGGAGGGTGAAAAGTGTAATATCAAAGTAAAAAAGATACCCATAAACAGTGTCCGACAACAAGGCGGGATTGAAAGTTATATCTAAAACTATGAGAGTTGTATAAAAATCATGTATATAAAAGTTGTATGTACGACGGTGATGTATATTACTAAAATATTGATTATACAGTATGGCCCAAAAAGTGTGGTGAATGAAATGCTACACAGGGTGCTCAACCTGTACAAATTTAATAATTTTGTATTTTTAAATGGAACATCCTGTAAATTTTCCTATTTTTTAATACCTTTCTAACGATATTTCCTACGATATTCTACTCCATACCCTTGGATTTAACTGTTTCTTAGATATGCGACAACATAAAAACAATTTAAGACCATGAAGCAGGCGGCCGGCCAAGGTTCGAATCCCGGCGAACGATAAAAAAAATCTTAAATCGTACGCTCCCCGGCTACCATGATAACACCTGTAGTAGTCGTTAACCCCTAAATAAGGGAACTCCTCCTCACTTTAGACGGGAAAGGCTAGCCACCTATCCGGCCTAAAGGCAAAGAGGGCTAATGGAACCACTTTGTGGTTAAAAACAGGCCACTGGCCTATAATAAGGGGAAGAAGAAGAAGAATAATAAACAAACCCCGCTAAAATGCGAATTTGAACACGAAAAATTGAGAAAAGCAGAAGTAAGTTAAATCTGAACCAGTTAATTTAGGGGTAGAAAATTAAATATCAGAAGAACGCTCATTAAAAGGATTTTAAGAACACAGAAATATGCAGGTTGTCTTATATAAAAAATTAACAAGACAATATTTGCGTTGAGCCCTCCGTATAGCTTTAATACACAAAGAACAGACGGAGAAATATTTTAGCATTTAAAGTAATTATGTATCGGATTTTGGTGTATTCGTTTTTTAAGTCTAATTTCGTTTGAAACTGGAATTAATTAACTCCACCATCCTTCATTTTTTATTTTTTGTATATTATACATTGTTTATATTATTATTTTAACGAGGTGTGTTTGTTATACCTGTAAATAAAGCATCTTAAATTGCCCTTTATCTTCAAACTTCTATATCTAAAAATCAGTAAAATTTTATTTAAACCCCACAAAGCAAGATTTGAAAAGGCTCATTAAGAGAGCTTTTCAAAAATCCGAAATGATTAAATTTGCAAATATTAAGCACCCTGTATAGCATTAATACCCAGCGCCACAATTTTACACTCGAAAAATAATTCAAAAAAAGCATAATGTTTTGGTATCGTTTTCTCTTTCTATTGTTTTCTGTTACTTACTCCGGCCGCCTTAAATTCAGATTTTTTTGCATAAAATCTCCTAAAGAGATTACGTTGCACCCGTACAACTTTATACTATATACCATTTCAACGCAATTGAATTTTAAAAAAGTAAATTTGATTCGCCGCACTTTTTTGAGCTACCCTGTTGAATCATAAATATTTTAGTAATGTGCACTATCTTCGTACCTACAAACTTTATATAAGCAAGTACATCGTTGCCAGTGCCGGCGTCACAGTTTTAGCCCGAGTGGGCAGTAAGGGGGGGGGGGGGGGGAGTTCCAAGTGATTTTTCACAATACACTCATATGAAAGGATGACGGATACAAAGTGACGATCAAAAATTGATAAAAATATACTTTGAGATGTCACAAAATTCCATTTATTTGCTTTCGTTTAAAGGTACAAATAGTCCAATTACTAAAGAAAAAAAGTTCTAACTTCGTTGACTCAAAACCGATTTTAAAATTTTTTTTTTATTATTTCGGTAAAAGTGTATAGAAAAGTTCCCCATAGGTAAGAAAGTGTGCTTTTTATTTTTTCAATTGTTATTAACAAATAAGTGTTTTTTAATATACTCTTAATTACAAAAATTATAAATCTTTTATTTATTTAAACAATTTGCCTGAAATTTGATAACATAAGATTTTTGGGGTCGCAGATTACGAATCTGGCTTCAAAATCGGTCTAAAAACAAAATGGCGGCTACAAAATGGCGTTGAAAGTCAAATTTTTTATTTGATTTTTGTTATTTTTAGTAGATGTCTGAGGGTTTTTGGAGTCGCTGACTACAAATTTGACATTAAAACTCAACTAAAATAAAAAATGGCGGATCCAAAATAGCTGAAAAGGGTCAATTTGTTTAGTTCGGATTTTATTTCTTTATTAAAAAAATGTATAACTCTTTTATTTACTTAAGCAATTGCCTGACGTTTGATAACATACTGTTTTTGGGCTCGCAGGTTACGAATCTGGCCTCAAAATTAGTCTAAAAATTTCTTTTTATTTTTTTATCTTTATTAGATGTCTGGGGGTTTTTGGGGTCGCTGATTACGAATTTGACATTAAAACTCAACTAAAATAAAAAATGGCGGATCCAAAATGGCGGAAAAGTGTAATTGTTTATTCGGATTTTATTTCGTATATAGGGTTTTGTGGGTCTCTGATCTTAAATTTGATGTTAAAATTTATCAAAAATGGAAATAACGTCTTTAAAGTGGCAAAATAGCTTCATTTTTGAATTTCGCGCGTTGCCTCATATCTACTAGTTTTGGACACACTGATTATAAATATAGCATTAAAAGATAAATTTTTATTCTGTACGATTATTGTTATTATTTAATAAATATTATATACAAACTAGCAACCAGTGAGACAAATGTCTCATTTAAAAAAACAAAAAAGACCGTTTTGCAAATAGAACGCGTATTCACCACACGTTCGTATATGACATTATTGTTGGTAGCAAACTACCAGTAATAATAATAATAGTAATAATAATATTTATTGAGCATAATATAATCACCGACGTTTCAATATAATAATTAAGTAACAAAAACATGAAAAAAAAAAGAAATATTTATAGGTATATACATCAATCAATGCATATGCTCAAATGGAAAAGGATCAGCTCAGCTGTTTTTCACCTTTCCCACAACAAAATACATAAATAATGATAAATAGCAAATAAAAGCGTGCATTATTGAACTTTCTGAAGATCGCACAATTGAGCTTATATAAATATGAAGGCTCCTTTAATTTTATAATTTTAAACAGCATTGTACCAAATAACAACATAAATCTATATTCTATCTTTAGAATATTTAACCTAATATAGTGTGGAGTAACATGGTCCCTATAAGGAATTAAAAATGAAAACCTCAAGCAACAATTTTGTATAATTTGCAACTTGTTCTGCATACTGTTGGTAAGAAAGTTGTAATACACACTGCTTCCGTAGTCAAGATAACTTAAAATAAGTGAATTGCTTAGATTCCACTTCACATGTTGTGGTAGTACGTATTTAAATTTCCACAATGTTTTTAGCTTTGAGTAACATTCACTACGTTTTCGGATAACATGCTTTTCAAAATTCAAGTGTTGGTCAACTAATAAACCCAGATCACGAGCGCTTTTATTAACTTTTAAAACAGTCGCATTCGCCTTGATAAAATTTGTCTATAATCTAACCTAAAAAGTTAGGATTAGGATAATTAAGATAATAATTAGTGTTAGAGACTGAAATTCCGTTCCTGACCTGACATGACCATTCCAAACATATAACTTTCATAACTTTTTTCTCTATCTCTTACGGTTTGGCTGCTGAAACAGCGTCCCGGACAAGTCTATTATATATATAGATAAAATTCTAAAATTGTTAAATTAACTGAAATTTAAAGAGATTAAATATATTTAAATATAACATATATACATATAGGCTAAATTCCAACACCTAAAAATTTGTTTTCTACGACCTCTTTGTACAATTACCAAAATATATTACTGAATTAAACGATTTGCTATTTGTGACTGACGGAGGAATGTTATTACATAAAAACAAGGGCAACTTGATGAACAGTATGGTGTGATTTTAGATGGTTATATTAATTTCATTGTACGCTTTTGGCGATTATCAGAAATATGGAATAAATTCTGCTGAAAGAGACCGATGTCTAAAAACGAAAACTGCACCAGATATTCGATTTGAAAGAGGCAGGTTTTTAAAGTTTCATCAAGAATAATTTCTGGCGAATGTCTTTCATAAAAGTCGTTTTATTGATTTAAAAAAAAACTTTAGCTATAGCTATAAATAATATTCCTGCTCTTAAGTTGAAAGTGATGCTGGTCGGTTAATAGTTGCAACAGCTCTCAATGCATCAAATGAAAACATAGTTGTAGTATTAAAGGATATAAACGTTTTAGTTATATTAACAGTTTTAGCTTCTCCTGATAAAGATATATATTTTTTAAAACCTGTCAAAAATAAAGAAAATAAAAAAATATTTTCTTCTAAAAGCCTGCAATTTGCGTATCCCAATTGTAGTGAGCATGTTTTTTCTGTACATGATTTAACTGGATATGACATAACCTCAGCATGTTTTAACAGAAGAAAGAATAAATTTGCCAAAATATTTGAGAATATCAGTGATTTACAAGAGGCTACAAAAATTTATATAAAAAAAAATGCTGATATAAAATGTATGCTTGCAATGTATGGTGTAAAGAAAAGTAACTGCTTAAACTCTTACAGGCATATTTAATTGATTGAACGTTTTTTAATATTTATATATTTTTTCAATAAAAACATTTTGAATTTCAGGTTTGACTTTTTTATTAAGGCGTCTACTAAAAAAGTAGCGTTAATTTAGCATCATTGTGCCCTAAGATGAATGCAGCAGAACAACATTTAAAGCGCGTGTATTTGCAAACACAGTTGTGGCTGGGAAACCAAGATATTTCAACGGAAGGTTAGGGTTGGAAATGTGAGGCAGAAAAGTATTTTCCAATCCTAATGACACAAGAACTAGCTCCACAAAGCAACTTCAAAACTATTTTTTACAACTGCAAAAACTGGTTGCAGCCTAGCTTGTGGGTGTAGGAAAAGTGGCCTTTAGTGCTCGGCGGCTTGTGTTGAATGGGGGGGGGGGGAATATTTGCTTTAATTCACGACCGGTAGTATCAATGGAAGAAGTAGAGGAAGACGAAATTAAAGCTAACTAATTGTTTTCTTGCTTTTAAGTGTATCTTGGGTTAATTTTAATAAATCCATTAAAATATAATATCGTTAATACTCATTAACTCTTCTATAATTTGTTCCCACCATTTTTCAAACACCGTTTTCCATTTTTGATAAATTTTAACGTAAAATTTGAGATCAGCGATCCAAAAAACCCCTAGGTATAAAAGAAATAAAATCCGAATTTCAAAAATTTACCCCTTTCGGCCATTTTAAATACGCCATCTTTTGTTTTAGTTGAGTTTTAATGTCGAATTCGTAATCAGCGACCCGAAAACTCCCAGACATCTAATAAAAATTAAAAAAAAGAAAATTAAAAATTAGAACCTTTGACGCTATTTTGTAGACGTCATTTTGTTTTTAGACCGATTTTGAGGCCAGATTCGTAATCAGCGACTTCAAAAACCCCCAGATATCTAATGAAATAAAAAAAATTAAATTAAAAATTAGACCTTCGGCGTCATTTTTTTAGACCAAATTTGAGGCCAGATTCGTAATCTGCGAACCCAAACACCTTATTTTATCAAATGTCAGGCACTTGTTTAAGTAAATAAACGAGTTATAATTTTTTTTATTATACCTGCATCAGAATCGCCGTTTAAAGTAGGCCTGAGCTTTAAAGGTTGTCAAGGAAACGACTAAATGCAGCAAC
This sequence comes from Agriotes lineatus, assembly GCA_940337035.1. Classification (NCBI taxonomy): domain Eukaryota; kingdom Metazoa; phylum Arthropoda; class Insecta; order Coleoptera; family Elateridae; genus Agriotes; species Agriotes lineatus. Next base: position 105,165 of record CALNHX010005170.1, read on the forward strand.
GAACGTGGACGCGACAAAAACGTAAATAATTCTCGTAACTATAGTAGCAATATTATTATGCCCTCTCGATTTATCACGACAAAAATTATTTCTAAGTTTTTAGTGCGTAATTTATTTCCAGTATTGCAGGTATAATAAAAAATAGTTTATTTCATACTGATACCAAAAATGAAATTTTTCGGATTATTTATGGTACAAAAAATGGAACATTAAAATCCTAGTACTTTAAAGTAAAATTTTAAAGTTCAAGTACTTTAAAATTATACGTCAGTTGTTGACATGAAATTTGAAATGATACAACTTTTTATTTAAAATTCATTAAACTTGCAGTATGTAATGAACCGTTGTATTCACCACGAACGAAAAGTGTTTTTAAAGGTCCTCGCAAGTAATTCCGTCCTCGGCTGACGCCTCGGACGTAAACAACTTTCTCGTCTTTAAAATGCCACTTTTCGTTTTAGATAAATAAACTACTAGTAAAGTATTCGTGGATAACTGGTCTTCAAAACACTTGCTCTATTTCGAGCACTCCGGCTAAGCCGTCGTGCTCAAAAACTCGCGCGTGTTTTAAAGACCTTGTTATCCACTCATACTTTAATATACTATTAATTAAGAAATAAAATCCAAATTAAAAAAATTTACCCCCTTCGGCCATTTTGAATCCGTCATTTTTTATGTTAGTTGAGTTTTAATGTCAAATTCGTAATCAGCGACCCCCATTTTGTAGCCGCCATTTTGTTTTTAGACCGATTTTGAGGCCAGATTGGTAATCTGCGACCCCAAAAACCTTATGTTATCAAATGTCAGGCAATTGTTTAAATAAATAAAAGAGTTATAATTTTTTTAATTAAGAGTATATTAAAAAACAGTTATCTGTTAATAACAATTAAAAAAATAAAAAGCACACCTTCTCACCTATGGGGAACTTTTCTATAAACTTTTTCCGAAATTATAAAAAAAAATGTTCAAAATCGGTTTTGAGGCAACGAAGTTAGAACTTTGACGAATTTTTAGCGTTTAGTAAATGGACTAAAATAAATCATTTTCGTAAGGCGAAACAAGACGTTCGTTTTTTATTACGAACAATAAATTCATCCATTAAAGTTTCTAAATCGAGCACATCAACTGAATCCGGGTAGAAATGCAAAATAGCAAGGTGGTTTAGCCGTTTCTGTGCTATAGTCGATCTTAAATATTTTTTTATTCGACGCAAAACTGAAAAACTTTCATTAGAACAAGAAGATCACGGTACTGTTATTATTAGTCTCAGAAAACGCACGAATTTGGGAACGATTTTCATATAATGTTCATTTTTCCTGAAAAACTTTACCATAGTGTTCAAATCAGTTGCTTCTTCCCCTTCATGCTTCATGATACTTCTAAAAAAATCTCGTATCATTTGTTAGTCGCGATTTGTCAAAATCTTCTCTATAGAATTCCACGATTTCGTCCGCATCTTTCGTTTTACCAGTTGCAAAATTTTCTAAAGACTTGAAAAACTTGGTATTGTTCGAAAGTTTCGAGTGGGTAATTACCCACACGGATATTTTCGAGTGGGTAGTACTACCCATACTACCCACGTCAACCGCCGGCCCTGATCGTTGCCGACAGAGCTGGGCAAATTACTTTTAAAAAGTAATTAGTTACTAATTACCAATTACTGTCCATCGTAGTAATTTAATTACCAGGAGGCCCTGACTTTGTGTTTGACCATAACTTTTGATTCTAAACAACTTTTCTCAATAAAATGTTGCCATATATTTTTTAATTAGGTAACTTTATTTATGAACGAATTCCATATTTTTTGTCCTGCCCTGTATGCTATTTGACTTGGGGCTATTCTAAATGCATCTGATATGGTTATCGAAATGGGCTAACTTGTGGCGGTATTTAAATTTCGGTTGTACAACTGATAAAAAAATTTCCCATTTGTTCCACAGTTAATGGACCACACTGTATATAGATGAGTGCGAGTTGAACTCCGATTTTACGTGTTCGCCTCTGAAATCACAACCACACATGTTTTTACGGTATTGAAGCATTTAAGCACGAATCTTACCGACTCCTAACGTTTGGTAGAATTTTTAATGGAGGCGAAATAGTCACAAACTTCTCTTGGAACAAATATTTTAGTTCATCAGATCACACTTAAGAGGCGCTGCTGTAATTACACTTAAGCGCTTGTTATATTAGAAGGTAGTCATTACCTCCCAAGACGCTGCGTTCATATTTGCACCGCATTGTCGCAACGTTACTCAGATTCCCAATTCAGCCCGAAATTTAGATGTTTCAATGCTCTCAGATATTACAATGATTTTATATCGGTGCAGTTGATGTTACACCCATACAACTTTATATAAAAATGGTGAGTATTTTAATGCAAAACTTTTAAGCTACCCAAATATAGGGTATTCCATTAAAAAAAGTAAGTTTGATTTGCGAGAGGCGATATATTTTAGTTGCATGTTGAATTTATGCTATTGTATACTTCGATTGTCTTATGTGATTATTTTTGTGTATATCCTAACGTCACAAGTTTATTTGTGTGTTCATACCGTAGGTAGTATTGTTCATTTCTGCCTATAACCCTAATGATTTCAAAGTAGAATACAGTAAGTTTGTTCAATTACTTTTGGTGTTTTATTGCATAATATGCTGAGATCATAAAGTAGCACTCCTCAAGTGCGATTAGTGTGTCAAGTGTCATTTAATCTTTTCTTGCGTGAGAATATTTGTAAAACAGATTGTAACGGAAGGTTGGCTTTAGAACCCAGCAATTGAACTCCAAGTATTTTGTACGAGACCCAATTGCCTTGACCATAGCGAAGCAATTTCATCCAAGGTTGGTAAATTGCGGTGGCGCCCTAAGCATTATAACTACATTTTATCCTGAAACAGGGCTGGACTTCACGAGTTTCGAATACCACGCCATCTCACTGGCTAGCCTGTGATGATTGGAGGCGATATTTTACCGCTTGCGTACCAACATAATCAAACCTATAATAAGTTCGGTTCGCGTTGTCGTAAAGTAGAGTTCATAGCGTAACAGCTTGGGCCAACTTCCTTCGATTTTCTGCTTCGGTCAGGTTTCGGCACCATGTAAAATGCTTAGCGTTTTTTAATAAAACACTGTTTAAGTAGAATTATTAATGTTTATTACAAACAGGAAATTGAGGTTACATTTCAACGACATTTCTAATGTATCTATGAATACCAACTTCACAACTATTGTAAATGAAGTGCGCTCGGCAATAATTTGCGTTAGACCTTAACATAGGTATATCTATCGCCTGTATGAACTTTCATACGTGTAAAAGTAAAGATCGGGGCACTTCATTCCACATGTAAGAATATGGCCTGACATAAGGCGAGTCAGGATCACCGAAATATCTCTCTGTGTAACTAAATTAAATTGTACTGCTGTTCTATATTTCAGACAAAACATAAAGGCTTTTTCTCCCATATGAGTTTCACATGACCGATTAATCTGTTTTCAGGCAGTTTTATATTCAGAAACAGAATTAAGAATCAGGTTTTTCGCCTGTATGAGTTTCACATGACCGATTAATCTGTTTTCAGGCAGTTTTATATTCAGAAACAGAATAAGAATCAGGTTTTTCGCCTGTATGAGTTTTAATATGCGAGGCTAAAAAATTTTTGTGAACAGATTTATATTCACAAAGAGAACAAGAGAACGGCTTTTTGCCTGTATGAGTTTTCATATGAGCAACTAAACAATTTTTGTAAGCAGATTTATAGTCACAAACAGAACAAGAAAACGGCTTCTCACCTGTATGAGTTGTCATATGAGTAACTAAACAATTTTGTAAACAGATTTATATTCACAAACAGAACAAGAGAACGGCTTTTCGCCTGTATGAGATTTTATGTGTGTGACTAAGTGCTGTTTGTGTGCAGTTTTATACTCACAAACAGAACACGAGAACGGCTGTTCACCTGTATGGGATTTGATATGAGCAACTAAACAATGTTTGTAAGCAGTTTTATACTCGCAAACAGAACAAGAGAACGGCTTCTCGCCTGTATGAGTTTTCATGTGTGTGACTAAATGCCATTTCTGGGCAGTTTTATACTCGCAAACAGAACACGAGAACGGCTGTTCGCCTGTATGAGATTTGATATGAGCAACTAAACAATGTTTGTAAGCAGATTTAAATTCACAAACAGAACAAGAAAATAGCTTTTTGCCAGTATAACGCTTTATATGTGTAACCAAACTCTGTGCTGTTCAATTTTGAGCGATTTCCGAATAATCACTAATGGCGTTAGTGGTTTCGATGCCTTGTTTGATACAGGATTTGTTAATATATTCATTGTTATCTAGGTCTCTTACTATACGCAGTGAAGTAGCTGTTGAGCTATAAAAATTATTATCTGCTGTATCTTGATTAGTGGTCATCATGGCTAGTCGAACGTTGGCTTGGAAGGTAACAGTTTTTCCCTCAATAATACACGATTACGGCAACATTTGAAATTGCAACACCTGGAACAAGTAGGTAGGTATTATTAGAAGTAATAATTGATGTATTAGCAAATTACAGATAATTACATTTATACAGAAATCCGGAGTTATTTTAAAATTAATATTTTAAACACAAATATTATTGCATTAAAAACAGAATCACCTCAACTACCAATCTGTCGTTGATTTACTAGGTCATTATAGCAGTTTAATGCAGCTCTTTAGTTGTTCTGTTTATGTGCACTGAGTGTATTTGGTAAAGCATGGTTTATACTTCGTTGCCCTAATCTTAGCATTAATATTAGCCCTAGGAATGATAAATCATTGAGTTTCCACTGATGTGTTTATACAGTCTTAATCTGGTATTAGTCCGAGTTGAACCTACGACCTTACCTAGAGTTCCCCAAGTTTTAACTTAGTCTTAAGAATTTATTAAGATAGGATGAAATTTCATAGGTCCAAATGTAGTAGTAGCTGATGGAGTAATAAAAAATTTTAATTCTTCAATATTTTTGAAGAGCAACAATAATTGAGAGCTATAATGTACAAAAGTATTTAGGTAAACTTAATTTTTTTATTCGCTGCTATTACGTTACACATATATTATTCAACTATTTTTGTGCAATTAATGGTACAGTGGTGAACAATAAATTTAGGTCGGCCTGTCATTCGCTTGACACTGTTTATGTTGGTGGCACTGTACGTCTATATCAAATTGTTACTTACGCGAGTGAAACGTGGGTGCTGACCAGAGGAAGCAGAGAAAAACTGAAAATATGGGAAAGGAGGATTTTTGGTGGAGTACGCGCGGAGGAGGGATGGAGAAGCAGGACGAACATGGAATTAGAAGAGTTGTACAAGGAAACGAAGATAGATGTAATCGTCCAACAAAACCAACTACCATGGATAGGACACATAATGCGAAGCAGTGAAACAAACTTAGCAAAGCAAATTTTCAAGACCAATTTGGGAGGATGTCCGAATAAATCATGGTGGGAAAACATCGAAGAAATCCTACAAGAAGCAAGACTAACAAACTGGGAGGTGTTGGTTCAAGACAGAGTGCAATGGAGGAAGAAAATACAAGCGATAGGCCTAAACAGCTGACATATATATATATATATTTAGATATTAAGTCGTTATTTACCACAATTTCACAACAATTGGTGGAACAAATCATTGCTCTACAATGGGACCAAATCAAAATGCATACTGTTATCGATCAGGATATGTTCATTAGATTAATTCGTTTTTGTTTCAACTCAAGTTACTTTTGTTTCGATGGAAACTTTTACAGACAAATTTTTGGAACCCCGATGGGTGATCCCATTAGTCCCATTTTAGCAGCGTTGGTCATGAATCATGTAGCTAGTGTAGCAATAAAAAAACTTGACTTTGTGTTACCATTTTTACAGATATTTGTAGACGACACCCTTACAGCGGTTCCACAAAACAAAGTTGATTATGTTTTAAATATTTTTAATAGCATTGACAAACATTTGGAATTTACCATCAAGACAGAAGATAATGGAAAACTTCCCTTTTTAGATATATTGGTTATCAGACAAGATGTCGGTTTGATTTTAGACCTGTATAAAAAACCTATTAGCTCCACTAGAATTTTGAAATTCAAATCCTCACATCCTATGCACCAAAAAATTAATATTATTAAACAAAATCTAAACAAGATTGACAAATTAAGTCATTGCAGTTTCCGAGAAAAAAATACCAAAAATTTATTGGACACGTTAATTGCCAACAATTATCCCAAACCACTAATTACAAAAATATTTTATAAGCATTCTCATGCGGAAAAGAAGGATTCCCAAAAACGTGATCCTACTAATTAGAAGTTTTTCAAAATTCCACGCACTTTGGGAGTGTCGGAGCGAATTACCAAGAGCATTAGAACCTCCAAGGCATTTATTTCTCAATACAACACAAAAACAGTAAATATTTACTCAAAAACAAAACAAAAAAACTGAAAAATTAAATCAAAGCAATCTCATTTACAAAATACCCTGTAATAATTGTGAACTTAATTATGTGGGTCAAACAAAACAGTTATTAAAAAGGAGATTATACAATCACAAAAGAGATTGTAAAATTAACATTTCCCCCGATGGAGAAAAAACTGCCTTGTGCACACATCATTTCAACACAATCCACAATTTTAATTTTAAAAACGTAAAAATATTAGATTTTGAATCCAATTACGAAAAAAGATTGTTGTTGGAAATCATGCATATTAATAAAGTAGAAAAATCGGTTAATCAAAAATCAGACTGTCAGAATGTGAACAAATGTTATATTAGTATTCTAAACGGTTATTGAAATGCTTGAATTTTATCATTGTGATAGGTTGACAAAGGTTTACCGCGAATTGACGTTTTTTTTAAATATTAGTTTATGTAATTTAATTGTATTCTTAGCCTATCGTGGAGGTATGTGGGTATCCCATACTAGCATAAATGTTTTGCTCAAACTTTTTAACGTCTTGTATGAATTATCACGCTGTGCCAAGTTGGCCTTCACTGCGTTAAATATTAAAAGAATTGCATTTGGTCCCAGTTCACGGAATGGTACGCTTGAAATTACAAATAACGAGGTTAATTGCTAGTACAATTAATGGCAGGGAGATAAATACTTACATACCTTGACTGATGACTGGGTAAGATTAATTTTCATTGTTAACCCTAGTAACCCCACAAAATTGAGAGTACGCCGAGTACCAAAATGGGTCATTTTTGACCCACT
>CALNHX010005171.1:0-112361 GCA_940337035.1 Agriotes lineatus
TGTGATGACGCATTCTTATAAATAGAATTCTGCCAAAACCTAATACTAAGCCGATAATAATTCTTTGCAGTTACCGGTTGTTGTATAATAAGTTGCACACCTAAAAAAATTCTGATAGTTTTTACTTTCTTTCAGTTAAAATAAACAGAAAAAAGATAATACTTGTAGAAAAAGCAGTCACAGGGCGCACTGTAGTTACACTTCCTCTATTTGTTGGCACCCAATTTGTGGGAAAATAATGTATAGCAAACGAGAAAAAGTGATGCAGTTTTTCACGTTTTGCTGTTTTATACAAAAAATATGCAATTTAAAAAAACTTCCTTTTACAGTGATCTTATAATCAGCCAAAAATTTGATTTAAAATTTTCAAGCATTTGTCAAAAATGTTCAAAAATTACAAATTCTGCAAAAACGGTACAAAATAGAGCGTTAGTTGAAGAGACAAATTTCTTCTAGAATTTTAAGCTGAATTCAAAAATGTAATAATATACCAGGTGTTCTATTTAAAATAGGAGTTAATAAAAAAAATAGAAAAAAAAAACAAAAGAAAGTGGAAAGTCACCTATCTCACATCAATACACATTCAAAATGTAATAAAAATGTGACGTTCGAAAAAAATTGTTGGAGCTTTTTTTGAAAAAATTGAAAAAAACTGAAAAATTACAAGAGTAAACACCTACTTCCGGTTATGCGATTATATTCAAAAGCTTGCTGTCGCATCTACATAGTACATAAAACTTATATATGAAGTTTCAACGCCATACCTCTTTTCGTTTTTGAGATATTCTGTTCACAGACACACAGACAAAACAATGAAAAAAAAATGTTTTTTGGGTTCAGGGGACTCGAAAACGTGAAGATCTGTTGAAAACTCAATTTCCAATTTCCATAGCTAAATTCAATATCAATATACAGGGTATCCAAAAATTAGCCTGCCAAACTTTAGTAGCGAATTCTAGAACCGAAAATATTAAGACAACTTTATATAACCCATATATATAATACACATATATTGCTGGTAGGGCCTGGAAACTTCAGAAAACATTACGGCGCCGACATAGTCTCACTTATAGTATAACGCGTCTCGTGCGCATGCGTGAGAATTCGAACTCCGCCTTTAGAAGCGAATTTTAAACTTGACCACTTCCCCATTGGGCGGGACCACTTCCCGATTGGGCGGACGACGCCGCCGCGCTTGCGCACAGCTCACCGTATACATGAAGGAGTTGGTTGTGTGTCTCACTTCATCGGCCAGTTTCCCACTCATAGCCGCTAGCAATATAGTAAGTATTAGATATATGATATAACCATAGGCCGAAAAACCCTTGGTTTTCCAGATACAGGGTGTTAAAAGTGTAGTGCCGAGGATTGTTTTTGTTTAATATTTTCAAAACGTTCAAAGATAATAAACTTCTACTTAAAAAGATAAAGTTACTCTTGGCAATGTAAAATGCACAAAGACGGGTAAAACTGGGAAGAGCCCCAACTTTTTTGTGTGGGAGTTTTTATCAATATTTATAACAAAATGTAGTCGCCTCAAGTTTTTGACAACAAAAAGATCGGTTTTAAATAATTATGTTTTGTAGTACCTATGTACCTTGAGCGAAATACAATAATAATTGGTAGGATATAGAAAATGTATGTAGATTTTATTTTGTTTAATTGACATTTCGTGATAAAAGTGTTGTATTGCTGCATTTTTACCTGATTATTATTTACTATTACATTATTATAGCTTGTTTACGTTAAAATGGCACAAGTGACAAACAGAGAATTTGCAGATATGCACTTCGTCTATGGCTTTTGCAATGAAAATTTTCGAGCTGCTGAACGAACGAGAGTACCAGAGGCGATTTACGAACAGATTAGTCCCTGGGCTTTTTCTCCGATATCCACAGAAACTTGTCCGATCATGGAAATTTTCAAATTGTTCGTGGACAGGGAAGACCTCTATTAGCAGTACATAATTTGGAAAATGTTTTGGAATGTTGTGAACACGACCCTCAAATAAGCATTAGAACCGTATCCCGAAATACAAACGTACCCCGTTCAATAGTAATAACATGAAGATTAGGTACTTAACTAGCAGTTTTATTTTAACAACTTCTTTTATTTTAGGTTGGACAGATGTTGAGAATGCAAGGTGCTCATCCATACCATTATCAAAGAGTTCAGGAAACCATACTTTTTGCCTCGAATGCGATTCAGTCATTCGATACTTAACAATGAAAATGAGTTGCCCAACATACTGTGGACGGACGAAGCCACATTTACTCGAAACGGCTCATTTAACTTCCATTATATGCACCACTGGGCTGACGAAAACCCACAAGTGGTGCGTCGTTCTAATTTTCAGCATAGGTTTTCCGTGAATATGTGGGCAAGGATAGTTGGCGATAGACTAATTAGTCCCATGGAAATTCCCAATAGGTTGTGTGCTGTTCAATATTTAAGTTTTATTCAAAATATGCTTGGAGATCATTTAGAAGAGGAAAACCTAAATGTTCGAAGAAATATTAGTTATCAACATGATGGAGCGCCACCACATTATGGCAGAAATGTTCGAGCCTGGTTAGACCAAAATTTCCGAGAAAGGTGGATTGGCGAGGTGGTTCCATAGTCTGGCCGCCACGTTCGCCAGACCTTACTGTTATGGATTTTTATGTATGGGGAGCTATGAACAGTATAATTTACACGGCCGATGAAATAGAAACGAGGGAGGATTTATTACAAAGGATAAATAATGCGGCCAATCAAATGAGAGAAAACAGAGTCGAAATTTTAAGAGCTTCTCATGGTGTAACTCACCTGGCTCGTCTTTGCATTGCACAAAATGGCAACGTTTTCGAACACTTCTCTCTCATCCAGATTCTTCATTTATCCATAATTGGATGTAAGCCTTCCCCATATTCTTCCAGGATTCTCTATTCGTGGCTTCTCTTCCCCATAGTTTCCCGCATATTTTCTTTACGTCGTCATCCCATCCCATCCTCGGCCTTAGCACGCTTCTTCTTCCGGTCCATGGTCTCCAAACTGTTGTGTTCTTTGTCCATTTCTCATCGTTCATTCTCATATGACGTGCCCCGCCCACTGCCATTTTAATTTCGCCACTCTCGTCATGATATCTTCTACTTTCGTATCCACTTATTTGTTTTGTGTTCTTTGAGATTGATGTTCAGCATAGCTCTTTCCATTCCATGTTACGCTGTTTGTAACATGTGTACTGTGGCTTTTGTTAGTGGCCACGTTTCAGATGCATATGTTATGTTCGGGGCTATGCATTGGTTATACACTTTGGTTTTCATAGGTTGGAGTAGGTCAGATCTAAGTACACTTCTAAGTTTACCAAAGGCAGCCCATCGTAATTTTATTCTTCTTTTTGTTTCATTTTGTTGGTTATCCGCATTAAAACTAAGGTTTTGTCCCAAGTACACCTATTCTTCTACAATTTCTAAAGTTGTGTCTCCGCGTGTTATTTCTAGGTTGTCAGTGTTGCAATTTGTCATGTTTTTTGTTTTACTTTTATTAATCTGTAATCCTATATTTTGTGTGACGTCTGTGAGTTCCTTTATCATTTCTTGTAATTGTTCGGGGCTTTCGGAAATCAGGACAATGTTCGAACACCTACTGCATTAATAATAGTACCTTTTTGTTTCGCTTTGGTGTTTGTTATGTTTTAGTGTTTTCTTTTGTAAGTTTTGTGACGATTTTCTCAGTTTGCCCACATTCATTATGATTAGTTTAAGTTCGTTAGTTTAGACGTCATATATTTATTAAGTAACTGTTATGTATCGTTTGCGTTAAATTGTTGTATTTTTTAATCAGTTACAGAATCATTTAAATTAAACGACTACATTTTCCATGGTCTACCAATTATTATTAGATTTCGAATATGGATATATCAAAAATCTAAATGTTTAAGCCTGAGTTTACTTGATATCGGGACACGGCCAATGAGACAAGAGTACCTTTTTGTTGTCAAAAACTTCAGGCTACTACATTTTGTTATCAAAATTGATAAAAGCTCCCACACAAATAAGTTGGGGCAATATTTTCCTTGGCTTCCCCCAGTTTTACACGTCTATGTGCATTTGCATCGCCAAGAGTAACTTTATCTTTTTAAGTAGACAAAGTTTAGTAGGTGTACCAAGTTTTAAATAATTATCTTTGAAAGTTTCGAAAATATAAAAAAACGTCCTCAGCACTTCACTTTTAACACACCATGTATCTGGAAAACCAAGGGTTTTTCGGCCTATGGTTATATAAAGTTTTCTTAATATTTCCGGTTCTAGAATTCGCTATTAAAGTTTGGCAGGCTAATTTTGAGACAACCCTTATTAACCAATTCATATTTTGAAACACTGAAAAATGTTTACTATTGTTGTTTAATTATAATATGATTTTGTTTATTGGAATAAATCAAATCAACTAATACAATAAAATACAGTTTCTGAAATGTTTGTAAGTACCTACGATTATTAGGGCTTGCATGGTAATAAAAAAAATATCTTTTGACCTAATAGTAACCGAGTTGAATTCATTTAGCATGTACTAAAATGCCGTAAGAATAGATAATAATTTATAAAATGGTTAATCAAGTACATCAATTTTAATAAATCACTTGTTAGCTTACAATAATATTGTCTGATTCATCGATTAATTATGTACTGTACCTACCGTTTTTCACTATTCTTTATTGTTCGATTTCAACATGTAAATGTTTATATTCAAATACATGGTGATTGAATTGCAAACTTTTTAATCAAATTAAATATGGCGTTGATAATAACAATATATCAAGAAGCAGCAGCAATAAAAAAAAAATATTTCGGGATACAATGACCGACATCGCATTTTCCAGTTGAACGTTTGGGAAATTAGCAAATAGTTGTTTAAAATAGACTGGGGTAGATGAACTCGGTAAAGCTCGTTCTTTTAGATTTATTTAATTTTTGTATTGATCTGATATTCTTCAATTTGACAAATAAGTATCTAATGTCATTTTGTACGTCAAACTTCATTACTTTTCATAGTAGTGTTATAATAAACCGTTTCTAATCCAACTGATTAATGTTAAACGGTGTCTTAATGATTGCAACAAAATATGTAGTTTCGATTTTGTTATGTTACGTCATTGTATAATTATAACCATTAATTCTTTGTGATTAAAACAGAACAGCTGCGATTTTTAATTTAATACACTATATAAAAACACACATATATGGGAGTAGAGTACCTACACGGGTTCTGGCGCACTTCCGGTGGTTTGGAACTTGGCTAAGTGTCACGTGGCGGCCTCTGGTTTGAAACTTGGCTAAGTCTAGTCGAAGGTCACGGGTCTAGCCGGGGTCAAGGTCACGGGCCCCGGTCATTGGCCTCTGGTTTGAAACTTGGCTAAGTCTAGTCGAAGGTCACGGGCGAGGTCACGGGCCTCACCTAGGTCACGTGCCACTTCCGGGAATTTTTTGGGTTAAAAGTGTAGTTTTTGAAATTTTCCCACGCTCGAGCATGTCTATTCATGCAGGATGTTATCAGTAAATAGAACAATGAAAAATTTTCTCAGGCTCGACCGGATGTGAGTCATCGTTAGACAGACATGCCTATTCTTGCAGGATGTTGTTGAACAATGGCATCCATTGTTTTAAAATCAGCACGAAATTCGAGAACAATGAAGCCGTTGTTGTCTGGAGATTAAAATGTGCAAAGCTGGTAGAAATTGAACAATGAAAGCCATTGTTTGAGAAATCTGCACGATAATTGGACAATGAAGCCATTGTTGTCTGGAGATTAAAATGTTCAAAGCTGTTAAAAATTGAACAATGAAAGCCATTGTTTGAGAAATCTGCACGATAATTCTACCCTATTTCAACTACCTGTTTGAGAAAATGTGCAAGGTTGCTAAAAAATAAACCGAATTAATTGTGGTCTAATATTATATATCGAATTATTTCCAGCTAAAAGATGCAATATAAAAATCCAAACCATTTTAAATATCTTGTTAGGTTTTTGTTTTATTACGCGTTCGACGAGATGTATGTCTGGATATTTAACTTGAATAGGCCGATTGGAAGCATCTTTTAGTAGATAGGTAATGTGTTCGATCTCACTGGAGGACTGTTTAAGCGGTAGACAGTATATAACAAAGTGTTGGGGTGTTAGAGACATTGTTTGTAAGCAAAGTAAATATTACGTGTTTTTTCCCGTACTTTATTAAATACACAGTCTCGAGCCGATAGTTATTTATTTCGCTTGGATTTATGTACAGCATCCCCTCACTTTAGCAATAAGCAAGTTCCTAAAGAAATATTATTATGCTGTAGAGATTTACAGGTTACAGTGTAAACTGAGTTAAAAATTTTGGATATTAGCAACAGTACCATTTAATTGCATATTGTTTTCTTTTACCAAATTTTAGATTGTATTAATATAGGTTCGAAAGCACTGCTGACAGACAGACAGAAAACTTGTACTCTTCCAGGTTAAAAGTTTGATGTAGTTTTAGCCAATCTTATACACATTCCAGCAGTAAACTCTGGTAGGAAGCGGAGTCTTAGATAGCAGAAGGAGCGATAAAATAATCGTCAGCATTTTTCAGTTTATCCGATTCTGCAACTTCCGCATATCGCAAAAACAAACACCTTCTTTGTTCTTGTGTTAGCACCTTGGCTTTAAGAATGTTACGAAATCCGACGCCAGCACTATATGTTTTAACTACATTTTTCAAAAATAAAAAGCAGCTTAAAATATTGTTCCTAAAAGGAGTGGTGCTGTAGTTTTATCATTGGAATTTCGATTTCTTACAACGGTATTTGTAAATAGTCCAGTTTTTGGTTGCAACGAGCATAGTTCTAGCAGAGATATCTGACGAATAGAAGATATAAACAGACAGTAATATTAATCTAAAATTGAATTAACAAAGTTGTTAAACGCATGATACAGGCAGTTATTAATTACTTAATATATACAATTGTCCTATATCCGGTATTCATGGTTTATCTGATTTTAATAGTCGAATAACTAAGGTTATTACAATGCTAAAGACTGTGCGCAAAAAGGTAAGATATCAAAATTTTAAAATAAAACCCAGAGAATAAGAATTAAATAAAATAAAACCATTAGATCACTGCAATATATTAGTAAAAAATACTCTAATTAATAAGGATGCTATACTCAATGGTGAGTGGCAGTATAATTTTGAACTTATCTAGATTGGTTAAAAATCAGATGTATAAGAGAAAATCTCAAACAAAAACATTTTGTCAGACCTGTCTAGACCTGCGGATGTGAGTCATCGTCTGGGAATGTGCAAGGTTGCTAAAAATAAACCGGTTGTCTGAGGTTGCTGCGCAGGTCAGCGCGAGGGTCTGCGCGAGGGTTTTTGCTCATGCTTGGCGGTAAATTCAAATTCTGTGCAGGTTTGGCGGAAAATTTAAATTCTGTGCAGGTTTTGGCGGGAAATTCAAATTCTGCGTAGGTTTTGGCGGTAAATTCTGTCTAGGCTTTGGCGGGAAATCTGGGAGTGTACAAGGTTGCTAAAATGTAAGGGGCCTTTACACCAGATGTAGTTAATGACCTCCATTATCAGTGTCTATAAATTTGGTAGACAGACAGAGAGGCAGACCAACAGGCAAGCAGACAGACAGACAGACAGACAGACAGACAGACAGACAGACAGACAGACAGGTAGGTAGGCAGACAGACAGACAGACAGACAGACAGACAGACAGACAGACAGACAGACAGACAGACAGGCAGACAGCTAGACAGGTAGACAGCTGTTCCTGTAACGGTTTTATGGACACGACGGTGTAATAAAACGACAATTGTAAATATAATTGTATTTTATTTGTCTAATGTACATGTATAAAATTATTACAAATATATTATACACTAGTCAATTATTGTGGCAGAGGTGTTGTTGTCATCTCTGTCTGGAGGATCTCTTCGTGCTGTTTCCGAACTGGATTTATTCAATTATTCCTGCCTCTTTTAACTTTTCTATTATACTAACAATTTCATTTATATGATTTGTATGACGCAGACTGTTGGCTCATAATGCAAACATTTAACAGATGGACAGGCGGACATCACCATAAATCATATACGATTTTGTTTTCACACGTTCACGTTCTAATCTCAAAATTTTTAAATGCTCCTCGATGAGCTCCATCACATTATCACCAAACCAACTCCACCCGTCTGGAAGTTGTAGCTTTGTATCAGTTTTAAAGTCCGGATGTCCATCTAGCGGTGATATCCATACGATTGCAACCAAACCATGGAAATAACTTTGAAAATTCATAGAAATACTTGTCATAATATTTTTCCAAAGAGGTGACGGCTTCCATGTTACAATCAGACTGCTACGATTTATTCGATATACTATGATTTATATGTTTATACCCTAATCGTGCAAGCCGCTGCCTACAATTTCTACATAACAGACAGAGAGGGCGCAGTTTGGCCCAGATGTCCATCACGGTAATATTCATACGATCGCAACCAAACCATAGAAATAACTTTGAAAATTCATAGAAATACTTCTCGTAATATTTTTCTTTGTAATGAGGGTGGGTCCATTATGTGAGTCGGATGTGATTGTTTGAGAAATGTGCAAGGTTGCTAAACTGTATGGAGTCTTTACACCAGATGTAGTTAATGACCTCCATTATCAGTGTCTATAAATTTGGTAGACAGACAGACAGAGAGACAGACAGACAGACAGGCAGACAGACAGACAGACAGACAGACAGACAGACAGGCAGACAGACAGGTAGGCAGACAGGTAGGCAGACAGACAGACAGACAGACAGACAGACAGACAGGCAGACAGACAGACAGGCAGGCAGACAGACAGACAGACAGACAGACAGGCAGGCCGGCAGACAGGCAGGCAGGCGGGCAGGCAGACAGGCAGGCAGGCAGGCAGGCAGGCAGGCAGGCAGGCAGGCAGGCAGGCAGGCAGGCAGGCAGGCAGGCAGGCAGGCAGGTAGGCAGGCAAACAGACAGACAGACAGACAGACAGGCAGACGGACAGGCAAGCATTCTTAACACCATTTATTGTACAGATTGTGAGCAGTAATAGAAATAGGTGTGAGAGAGATGCCTGTACCAGTTAAGTATAAGTGTCCAAAATGTAAAGGGGAAACCGATCAAGAAGGACGAAAATGTATTTCTTGCACATTGCACGAACATATGAAAGAAAACAGTGGTGGTAAACATTATCCTCAATCATATTTCAGACAATTCTAGCGAATAACTGAACTCAGCTTGGTGGACGCTATCGTCATGAATTTGATTCTTATATATACATCTAACAATTCTGATATCTATTATTTGATAAGAAACTGTTAACGTGTGGTAGTTAATGACCTCCATTATTAGTGTCTATAAATTTGGTAGATAGACATACAGACAGGCAGATAGGTAGGCCGACAGACAGGCAGACATTCTTAACACCATTTATTGTACAGATTGTGAGCAGTAATAGAAATAGGAGTGAGAGAGATGCCTGTACCAGTTAAGTATAAGTGTCCAAAATGTAAAGGGGAAACCGATCAAGAAGGACGAAAATGTATTGCTTGCACATTGCACGAACATATGAGAGAAAACAGTGGTGGTAAACATTATCCTCAATCATATTTCAGACAATTCTAGCGAATAACTGAACTCAGATTGGTGGACGTTATCGTCATGAATTTGATTCTTATATATACATCTAACAGTTCTGATATCTATCATTTGATAAGAAACTGTTGACGTGTGAACTAGTTTGAATCTGTCAGTCTCTCTAACTGGCTGTTTACCTGTCTAGCTGTTTACCTGTCTAGCTGTTTAGCTGTCTACCTGTCTAGCTGTCTACCTGTCTACCAGTCTAGCTGTCTACCTGTCTACCTGTTTGGCTGTCTGGCTGTCTACCGCTTACATACTTGTGACAATAATGAAAACGAAAGTAGCAAAGCAACTTATTAAAACTAAAAATATTATAAGACAGAAAGTTCGAGCTCTTAAGGAGGGTAAGTTGGTGCAACAACAGCTCCTCGGTAAATTTTTTAAACCTGTTACCGAACAAATACAAAGTGTTGCAAAAGAAATCAATACAAAAGAGAATCCTCCATCACAATTTAAGCCTTTCAAATTGAAAAAGAAAGAGAAAGTTAAATACAATTATAATGATGATCTTAAAAGAAAAACTAAATACGATTATGACGCGGATGATGACGATGATGAATATATCAATATATCAAATCCTCCAACTAAATACGATTATGACGCGGATGATGACGATGATGAATATATCAATATATCAAATCCTCCAACTAAATACGATTATGACGCGGATGATGACGATGATGAATATATCAATATATCAAATTCTCCAAAACTAGAATTATTTACACCAATACCGGCTGATGAAGTATTGTGCGAATCCACCGATTCTAATACAACTATAGCAAACAAATTTCAACCGCAAGCTATAAGTTCTTTCTTAGAACAGTATGACGAACTTCCTAGGAAATATGTAAGCAATTATCTTATAGAAAGACCAAATCTAGGGAGGTATGGAATTAGATATGATTTTGATAAAAACCAATTTTATTTTGGTGGAGATGAGCTAGATATAAAGGGATCAGATATAATTGTTAAAAATGTGCACTATGAAGGTACGCCTGGTTTGTACGAATTACTATTTAAAAACGATCCTCAAATAACCCCAACGCTGACAGATAGAGCAAATTATAATGATATCATAAACAGAACAAATGCAGCACATAGAAATTTTGATAAAAATGATCAGAAGGTAGGTTTCAACCAAGCGAAATACAAGAAATTTATAAAATCTAACCTGTCATCATCACCCTCGCCATCATCGATATCGTTAAGGACTACTGGTAAAGGTATGCAGCAAGTTAGCAATAAACCGTTGGATTATGTTTACTGGGATGATCCGAACGAATTAGTTGATCGATTAAAGTTGCTGTATGCCTCTCAAGCATCTGGCCATACAAATCATAGAAATGAAATTGTTAGTATAATAGAAGAGTTAAAAGAGGCAGGGATAATTGAATAAATCCAGTTCGGAAACAGCACGAGGAGATCCTCCAGACAGAGATGACAACAACACATCTACCACAATAATTAACTAGTGTATAACATATATTTGTAATAATTTTATACATGTACATTAGACAAATAAAATACAATTATATTTACAATTGTCGTTTTATTACACCGTCGTGCCCATAAAACCGTTACAGGAACAGCTGTCTACCTGTCTAGCTGTCTGTCTGTCTGTCTGTCTGCCTACCTACCTGTCTGTTTGTCTGTCTGTCTGTCTGTCTGTCTGTCTGTCTGTCTGCCTGTCTGTCTGTCTGTCTGTCTGTCTGTCTGTCTGTCTGTCTGTCTGTCTGTCTGTCTGTCTGTCTGTCTGTCTGTCTGTCTGTCTGTCTGCCTACCTGTCTGTCTGTCTGTCTGTCGGTCTACCAAATTTATAGACACTGATAATGGAGGTCATTAACTACATCTGGTGTAAAGACCCCATACATTTTAGTAACCTTGTACATTCCCAGATTTTCCCGTCAAAAACACTGGTTTTATTTTGAATTTCCCGCCAAAACCTAGACAGAATTTGAATTTACCGCCAAACCTGCACAGAATTTGAATTTACCGCCAAGCATGAGCAAAAACCCTCGCGCAGACCTACGCAGAAACCTCAAACAACCGGTTTATTTTTAGCAACCTTGCACATTCCCAGACGATGACTCACATCCGCCGGTCTGGACAGGTCTGACAAAATGTTTTTGTTTGAGATTTTCTCTTATACAAGTTTTTATCCGGCAAAATTATACTGTCCCTCACCATCCTTATTAATTAGAGTATTGCAGTGATCTAATAGCTTTTACTCGGATTTATTTAATTTAATTCTTATTCTCTGGGTTTTATTTTAAAATTTTTGCTCACAGTCTTTAGCACTGTAATAACCTTAGTTATTCGACTCTAATCGACTATTAAAATCAGATTAAGACATAAACCATACTGCCTGTCTGACTATTTGCCTGTCTACCTATCTGTTTACCTGTAAGACCTGAGCATAATTTGAATTTCCCGCCAAAAACTGAACAGAATTTAAATTTCCCGCCAAACCTGCGCAAACACCCTCGCGCAGACCCTCACGCTGACCTGTGCAGAAACCCCAGACAACACGCAGAATTTAAATTTCCCGCCAAAAACCTGATCATAATTTAAATTTACCGTCAAAACCTGAGTGTAATTTGAATTTCCCGCCAAACCATCGCGCAGACCTACGCAGAAACTTCAGACATCCGGTTTATTTTTGCAACCTTGCACATTTCTCAAACAATGGCTTCGTTGTTTAATTGCGCAGCAGACAGGTAGGCATTTACAGACAATGACTCACATCCGGTTTATTTTTAGCAACCTTGCACATTCCCTAGACGCTCACATCCACAAGTATTGACACGTATTTTCTATAGTCTGCTCCTCCTTCTAATTTTAGCTTTATTTACACAATTTTAAATGTGATTGTTTAGTTACAAAATGTTTTTAAACAAGTTTGAGATTTTCTCTTATACATCTGATTTTTAACCAATATAGATGTTTTTCTCCAGCAAAAATGAAACTGTCCCTCACCATTGAGTATAGCATCCTTATTAATTAGAGTATTTTTTACTAATATATTGCAGTGATCTTTTACTTGGCTTTATTTAATTCTTATTCTCTGGGTTTTATTTTAAAATTTTGATATCTTACCTTTTTGCGCACAGTCTTTAGCATTGTAATAACCTTAGTTATTCGACTATTAAAATCAGATAAACCATGAATACCGGATATAGGACAATTGTATATATTAAGTAATTAATAACTGCCTGTATCATGCGTTTAACAACTTTGTTAATTCAATTTTAGATTAATATTACTGTCTGTTTATATCTTCTATTCGTCAGATATCTCTGCTAGAACTATGCTCGTTGCAACCAAAAACTGGACTATTTACAAATACCGTTGTAAGAAATCGAAATTCCAATGATAAAACTACAGCACCACTCCTTTTAGGAACAATATTTTAAGCTGCTTTTTATTTTTGAAAAATGTAGTTAAAACATACAGTGCTGTGGCGTCGGATTCATACCATTCTTAAAGCCAAGGTGCTAACACAAGAACAAAGAAGGTGTTTGTTTTTGCGATATGTGGAAGTTGCCGAATCGGATAAACTGAAAAATGCTGACGATTATTTTATCGCTCCTTCTGCTGTTTGAGACTCCGCTTCCTACCAGAGTTTACTGCTGGAATGTGTATTGGCTAAAACTACATCAAACTTTTTAATCTGGAAGAGTATTTTTTTACTAATATATATTGCTGTTCGATATTTGACAAGGCCCGGTTTACAAGTTTTCTGTCTGTCAGCAGTGCTTTCGAACCTATCGAATCTAAAATTTGATAAAAGAACACAATATTAAATGGTACTGTTGCTAATATCCAAAATTTTTAACTCCGAACTGTAACCTGTAAATCTCTACAGCATAATAATATTTCTTTAGGAACTTGCTAAAGTGAGGGGGTGCTGTACATAAATCCAAGCGAAATAAATAACTATCGGCTCGAGACTGTGTATTTAATAAAGTACGGGAAAAAACACATAATATTTACTTTGCTTACAAACAATGTCTCCAACACTTTTGTATTATGTTAAAGACTGTTTACTAACTGACTGTTAATAACTATCAAAATATGCGAGAGACTATCAACTACCAGATCCCAGTCACTCGTTTCAACGTTTTCAACAAATAAAACACAGGATATTTCATAAATGTCTTTATTATATACATCATATGGTATTTCTAAAATATTTGTTCACTCTACAGTTAACCCTATTTCTAATCGTCTTTAGCATAGCAGGTGCCTCTTCAAAGTAGTCACAAACACTTTTAGTTTTCATTACGTCTATGCACATTTGTAACATCCTCTGGTCGTCATTATCAAACAGTAGTACGTCGGAATCGTAGCGGAATTTATTAAAATGTATTTTACCACTAATATGCGCTTGAATAATCTTATGTGATGAATCGTAGATTTTGTTATCGACCTCAATCCATACGTGAAATGTAGGTCTTGCACCGCCATAAGCCATAGTACCCCATTTCAGTTCTGGTTTTAAAGGTTTGAATTTTAGAAGTTGTTCGAATAACATCAAACTTGCCGGTAAACACACCCCGTACATATTTTCACTTATGAACTCTTGGGATATAACATCACAAATCAGACCTTGTATAGACACCATGATGACGATACTGAGACATATTTGGTTGAATTTCGATATATACTATTAGGCTACAATGGCTTCATACAATTAATCCGGTTTATTTTTTAGCAATCTTGCACGTTTCTCAAACAAAGGCAGCATTCAATTTAGCTGTTGTGCAGATTTTCCTCAAACAATAGGTTTCTTTGTTCAATTTTTACCAGCTTTGCACATTTTAATCTCCAGACAACAAAGACTTCATTGTCCAATTTCGTGCTGATTTTAAAACAATGGATGCCATTGTTCAACAACATCCTGCAAGAATAGGCATGTCTGTCAAACGATGACTCACATCCGGTCGAGCCTGAGAAAATTTTTCATTGTTCTATTTACTGATAACATCCTGCATGAATAGACATGCTCGAGCGTGGGAAAATTTCAAAAACTACACTTTTAACCCAAAAAATTCCCGGAAGTGGCACGTGACCTAGGTGAGGCCCGTGACCTCGCCCGTGACCTTCGACTAGACTTAGCCAAGTTTCAAACCAGAGGCCAATGACCGGGGCCCGTGACCTTGACCCCGGCTAGACCCGTGACCTTCGACTAGACTTAGCCAAGTTTCAAACCAGAGGCCGCCACGTGACACTTAGCCAAGTTCCAAACCACCGGAAGTGCGCCAGAACCCGTGTAGGTACTCTACTTATGGGCATTTGAAGTGAAGATTAGTTAATTTTTTTTAGAAAAATTTATAGAAAGTAATGCATTTCTAGAATAACAATTCTGCAACTGATTTATTGGAATGCCTTACATTATGAATTCGAAAGTAATTTTCTTTAAATAGAATCTAGGTGCGATAACGGTAATGACATGTAAGGGCTAATTATTTGATTATGAATAAAAGTAATAACACCATTAACCAGCTGATCAATAAGCGAAGTAATGAAAATATCTCTACTTTTTCTCCAAATCTTTAAATAGGTACTTGTACTTTAATTATGGTAATTCCGTATTTGCTATTATCGTAGCTCATTATTCGGTGGTGATACTGTGCTTGCAATGTGTTTATATTATAATCCTATACTCTACGATTTAAAATGGCTAAAGCTAAATCTTTAAGCATATCCAGAAAAAGCAAAAAAAATACTTATGAAGCAAGTAAGGATGCTGTGAGTACAAAGTTTTATTAACTGGATAATAGAAATATTAGTATTAAAATTATATGTAATTCAGCAGGCATAGCTAAAGGGTGTCGTGCGAGATGCGTACAGTGCTATTTGCGTACAAATTGATTTCCGTGCGATTTGCGAACAAAGCACTTAATTTCTCCCTTCCTCTGGTAATTATTTCTGGTTGAAGTGCATTTTGCGTACACACGTTTCGTAATTGCACTTTTCTTCATATAATTACACATCCAGGTTATTATTTGAAATACAATTTAAATACTTTTCCCTTAAAGTATTTTTCATTGTATTTAAATTAATTTAAAATGTAACTTTAACAACAGCTTTTGGAGGCGTCGTCCGCAAAAAAGGTTTTGCACTGTCTTAATGGTTCCTTTCCTTCACTGCTTGCAAAGGCCGACATTATTTGTTATTCGTCCTCGTCCGCTAGTAAAAAATTGGATCCATCACCCATGATCAAAAATATTTATCTCTGCTGCTAGTGTAGGTTCCAACAAATGTTTTTCGGTATCTCTTCTAGCTTTACATAAAGTTGACTTCAGTGATTCAAGTCGTGGTACCTCTGTTACGAAATAATAATAATAATAATAATAATATAGGAAATTAGGAGATAATCAGCTACAATAAATTATAAAATTATTACTGTGTTAATGCTATTCTTTTCCTAGTTCTTAACCCGGCAGTGCACGGGTCACGGTCAAAATGACCGGGTTTTTAGTTTTTGCCTTATTGTTAAAAAAAATCAAATGTAAACAGTGTCTAATATTTTAGGTATACCTCCCTTGATCGTTGGTTGGCACGACTGATAGCATACGTTTTTTTTTTCGGTTTGATTGTTTGTACAAAGTTGGCTCATTACTTACAAAATGACGGAGCACGGTCGATTCGACCGGGTTCATGCACTTGTGTACGTAGCACTAGGCACTAGGAACCCACGAATGTTTTGTGTACCAACTGCGCGGAGGGCACAAATTATGAAGATATTGAATAATTTCTATTCACAATGCATTAAATGTTACAATTTTTGTGGTATTCTTTTGAAAATCAAATTTTTTTCGTTTGTTTTCTTATATCCCGAAGTTTCTTGTGTAGAAATAATTGTTTAGGTTTTTTATACTTAGTTTTTTAAATGTTCACTTGTCATTACATTTTTGTGGTAACTTGGTATTACTATTATTTCAATCCTAAAAATGGATATTTGAATGACTTAAGGTCATCATATTTGAAAGCAAACGTTTTTGAGCGAAAAAATACACACGGTCATTTTGACCGTGTTTGTGCACTAGTGTTCGGCAGTTTCACCCGTGTACCGCCGGGTTAATAAACTAAGTAAAGGGCATATACGACAGTAATGGTCATTTAAAGGAAATAAAGATTTTATTTTAAAAATCATGAGAATTAAAGTTACGTTTCGCAGTACTTATTCTGCTTCATCAGACTTAATATTTAACAGTGTATCATAATAAAACATGTGCATTAGTATTCTGTAAATAAAAACATAATCAAAATTAGATTGGTGAAAGTAAAAATTTCATATCTCACATTTTAACCTGATAAAATTATTTCTAATAAAGTTGTAGGATCATTAAAAGTGAAAAATCCATATATATTTTTTTAAATTACAATTAAAGTATTATTAGAACCAATATTCTGTAAAAAAGAAATAAGGGAAATTATTAGTAAAAGTCCAGAAATCTTTATTAATAAGAGCATTAGCAATGTGTACGTTATTAGGTGAAAATTTTAAATAAAGTTGCGTATCATCTTCATAAAAGTGATACTTACAATGACTGATAGAGCTGAGAGAATTAAAAATGTAAATAGCATACAAGGTAGGGCCTAAAATGGATCCCTGTGGAGCACCACTAGAAATCTGGCAACTATGCGAAATATTGTTAAACATTTTAACTTGTTATGACCTACCCATAAAATAATTTTGAAAAAAATTCAATACATCATCATCTACCCCAATGTAGTGAAGAATAGCTATCATAAGCTCATGATTTATCATGTCAAATGCTTTTGTATAATCCAACAATCGATAAATTTAAAAATATCATCGGTGACATTAAGAAGTGCGGTGGTGCAGCTACGTCCTGTTCTAAATCCAGATTGCATTACCGGTAAGATTTCATAAATTTGAAGATGGCTTATCAATTGATGATTAACACTCAGTTTAATAACTTTAGACAAAACCGGTAGGATGCTTATAGGTCGTAAATCCGAGAAATCAGTAGGAGCAGATTTCTTAGGAACGGGTGTGATTAACGCCTGCTTCCATATCAATGGAAACTCACTATTTATTAAACAAAAATTGATAATATGCGTAATATGCGGAAGAATAACTGGCAGGCACAAATCAATTAAAGATATATCTATACCATCAACACCGACGGATTTTGTTCTTAGTTTTGTAATTATATTCAAGACCTCAATTTCGCTAGTTGCACTAAAACTTAATTTTTCTGTAATATTTGCTTTTAAATTCAACTCATAATAACTTTTTAAATTATTAGAATTGGCGGATTGCAAAGACTGCGTCGAATTTATTTATTTTTTTTTTTTTTGAATAGTGTATTATACCAGATCAGCATTATACATTGCTACACATGGTAGGTATGGCAATATTATAAACTAACAAAGGAAATTACATTTAGAGGTTAGTACTCTAAGCACAAAAATAGTTATCATTGACAAAAAAAAAGTTTCAAGGTTAGTGGTTTTGTAGAGTAGAACTTGTTTGTTTATTAACACTGCAGTTTATTCGTTATCCGATGTATTTTCATTGTTAACAATTAAGTCGACCGGCACCCGCCTTTTAAGTCTTCGAATAGGTGGAGGAGTAGCAAGGTGATGTATTACCGTACTAGGACACTTGTGCACAGAGTTAAAGAAGTTCGAGGCTGTTAAATGTATTAGGTCTTTAACAGTTAATATGTCGAGTTCTTTATGCAGCTGATTATTTCGTACAAACCAGTCAGCGTTACAGATAATACTAAGTATCTTGTTCTGCATAGTTTGACGTGCTTGATGTGTGTTTTAGCTGCCGTTCCCCAGATGACTGCACCATAAATGATAATGGGACGAATGACGCTTTTGTATAACATTGTTGCACATTTGATTTTTAATGCAGATTTTCTATTTAATAGTGGGTAGAGGAGATTGAGTCTAGTGTAGCATTCGTTTAGTTTCTTGTTAATGTGAAGACCCCATGACAATTTTCGGTCCAGATGTAGGCCTAAGTATTTCACCGATTCGTCGTTCGGGTTCCAGGGTATAGTGGAACCATTAACTTGTAGTTCGGGAGGATTCGGAGGACGTCTTAAGGTAAAGATTTTCGCTTGGCACTTCGAGGTGTTCAGTTGTATTTTCCATTTTTCACACCATTGATGGTAAGTATCGATTGCATTTTGAAGATCGTATGAGGCTGTGTTGATGTCTAAGTTTTGTGATATAAATGCAGTATCATCTGCGTATGTGGCAACCTCAACGGTGTCGAAGTGTGGTATATCGTGAGTGTATATGTTGTATAGCACGGGACCTAGGATGGATCCCTGAGGAACCCCTGCTGATATATCCTTTAAAGTTGAAAATTGCGAATTGATTTTTACTTTAAATGTTCGGGCTGAGAGAAAAGATGTTACTATTCTGGTAATGTAGCTGGGAAGATTAAGCTGGATCAGTTTAAAGATTAATCCTTCTATCCAGACCTTATCGAATGCCTGGGAGATGTCGAATAGTGCGGTAATTGTGTGTTTTTTCGTTTCGAATCCATTTGAGATCATATTTGTTAGTCTTAATAGTTGGTGAGTAGTTGAGTAGTTACTACGGAAACCGTATTGGGTTGCTGGGATGATGTTATTAGTTTCTAAGAATTTGACGAGGCGTCGGTGAATAATTTTCTCCAATAATTTGGACATCGTAGGTAGTAGACTTATTGGTCTGTAATTACTAGCCATGGTTTTGTCTTTCTTCGGTTTTGGAAATACTATTATTTCAGCTTGTTTCCATTTTTTAGGGAAGTAACCATTTCTAATGCAGGCGTTGAACACGGTAGCTAAGAAAGCGAGGGCTTTTGTTGTTACATTTTTTAGCACAATATTGGGTACTAGGTCATGACCAGGTGATTTTCTGGTTGGAAGTTTATTGATACAAAGCTGCAGTTCTCTAGGAGAAGTGGGTTCTAGGTCTCTGGAGGTTGCGGGCATGTCACGTCGGACTATGAATTCTATTTCCTGTTGTTGTTGGTTGTGTTGTGGTTGAGAAGGGTGGGGTTTGAAGACCTCTTCGAGATGTTGAGCGAATAAGTTACATTTTTCTTCGTCACTTACGTAGGTCGTTGCATTATGTTTTATTGTGGAGATTTCCTCGCGTTTCCGTAATATTCTTTTTGTGGGTATCCACAAGGAGTTATCGTTTGGGTTTATTTCTGAGATGTATTGTTGATAAGATGTTATCCGGAAATGATCGAGCTCATTTTTAACTTGATGTGATAGTCTGTTAAACATTTGTTTGTATTGTTGGTGTCGTGTTGTGTTCCATAGACGTCTGGCTTTGTTTTTCTCCTTAATTATGTTTATGATGTATGTAGGTGGGTCGAGTGGTGGTTTACGATATGTTGTTGTTCTGTTTGGAGTCATGGCTGAGCGAGTTACATTAACCAGTAGATCAGTAAATTGATCGATAGCCATATCAATGTCGTTGTTTGTTTCTAATTTGTTTATTTTCAAGTGTTGGTTCAAGGTAGTTTGAAAGGATTCCCAGTTTACTTTTCTTGTAACTAGTCTTGGCATCTGTGTATTAGGAATATATGTAGTGTTAGAAGATATTATTATCGGTAAATGATCGGATTCGAGCTCACAGACTACAGACTGTTGTAATGTTGTTGTAATATTTTTTAGTAGAGCAATGTCTACTATGTCAGGATTCTGGGAGGCTCTGTACGGGATATGTGTGGGTTCTGTGGGGGCCATGATGTGGATCCCTAATCTTGCAGCTAGTGTAAGAAGTTTAAGCCCATTTGGGTTGTTTGATCTACATCCCCAGTATGTATTTTTACAATTAAGATCTCCAAGTAGTATGGTAGACGTGTTAGCCGAAAACAAGGTTATAAGGTCTCCGTTGTTTAATTGTATGTGGGGAGGTTTGTATCCGGATGTAATAATTAGGTTACTGCCATTTTCCATTTTTACATTGATAGATATCGCTTCGACTGATACGAGATTAGGGAGAGCTAATAAGTGATGTTTTATGTTCCTTTTGACGATGATTGCAACACCACCAGAAGCGTGACGAGCCTCTCTATCTCTACGATAAACTGTGAATCCGCTAATACGTAGCTGCTCGCCGTCAGTTAGGTGCGTTTCACTAATGCATGCTATGTCTATGCGATGTCTTGTAAGGAATAAGGTAAATAAGTTTTGTTGCCTTTTAATGCCATTTGCATTGAAATTTAGAAGAGTTAATTGATGAATTGGTTTTTGAGAATTATTTGCCATTATTGAAGAATCCAGCAATAGCATTTGTTATGAGTTCGGATATGAGGGGCTTTATTGATTCAAGAATTTGATTTAGGATAGTATTAATGAGTGCATCATTGATAGGTTTCTGATTATTTCCTATGTTGAGAGTGTTGAATGTAGAACCGGTTGAATTTTTTGTTACGCTGGCGTATGAATGACGTTCAGAAGATCTAGGTTGTAGAGTAGTAGAAGTATATGTTCTGTTAGCTTGTTTTGGTAAGGGGGAGCGAATGTTGTTGTTGTAATTATAGTTTCTGTTTTTAATGGTTTGATAGTAAGAGCAGCCTTTATAATTGGCAGAATGTGATTCCCCGCAATTTACGCAAGTAGGTTTATTAGTAGGTTGTTGGGTACAGTTAGAATAAAGGTGTTCTCCGTTGCATTTGACACAACGTGGCGAAAGGCGGCAATAGTTTTTTGTATGGCCATATCGTTGGCATCGCGTGCATTGGGGGATGGTTTTAGGTTTTCGTCTGGGTTCCACACTGATTACCGAGTACAGTAATTTCTCCAATTTGTAGATCTGGTTGGCAGTTTCATTTTTTGTTAGTTGAACCGCACACAGGGGCATGGGTATTTTGTCTTTGTTAAGGAGCCTAGTAACTGTTTGAACTGGATAAGTTTTTAAAAGTTCGTTAAATTTCTTGGACTGTTAGCGAGGTTGGAACATTGCGTAGTACAACGTTTAAAGTTTCTTGTGCGGGATTATGATAAGTGTGGAATGGAAGGTTGTTGTCTGTATAATATTTTGATAAAGTACGGTAGTCGTCTATCGAGGTTAAATTTATTTTTAAATCGTTCGTTCTGTGTTGAGTTGTAAATTCTTTGGAGGTTAAAGATATAATATCTTTTACAATTTCCTGATAGTTGTTTACTTCGTGTAAAAATATCGGAGGAATTTTTAGCTGTTCTGATTGATTAGTGTTATCTTCCGTCAGCTGTTTCTCGGCCTCTTCGGGTAGATAGTATCGGTTTTTAGTTAGTGGTGATAATTCAGAACAAATATACTTTTTGTGAAGTTCGTTAACAGGTGATAATTTTCTTTTAGATGACTTACTTGATGCAGCGTCTACCATCGTAAGCGATGGGATCCCTTTAGGGATAAATACTAGCTTTGTTGTTGCACCAGAAATAAAGTTCTCGTAAGCAATAAACACAGTAGAAAGGGCACAACCACACTCGGCGATCGCACTAACTCGACTCCTAGAATTTATAAAGTGATCATTTATTGCATTGGGATTTTGTAGATGGTGAGGTAACTCATGCACCCGTTTTTAGCCAATATTAAAAGTTTTAATTCTGACCACGTTTATTTGACAGTAGCATTCCTCAACTTAAATTCTAGATAAGCTTTTTGTTCTCTTTTAATAGCTCCAGTTGTAAAATTTCTTAATGTTTTATAGTAGTCCCAATGCGCCATTAATTTGGTACGTTTAGCTTTAGCATATGTTTTATCTCTTAGTTTCATTAATAATTTAATATTGTCCGTTAATCAGGGTGCAGGACTTTTAGAAGATTTAATAGATACTAAGAAGGCATGAATATTAATTAAAGTGACTAAATTGTTGTTGAGAAATGTCATCTTCTCCTCTAGAGAGCTAATTACATAAATATTATCCCAATTCACCTTAACAAGATCTGCATAAAAGCGATCTAGATCTATACGTTTATAATTTCTAAGTAATTTAGTTTGTACGTAATTATGATTCAAGTTGACGTTAAAGTTCAAATCACAAGTAGCAACCCAGTGATCAGAGATTCCATGCATGGGAACAACATTCGTACTCTCAACAATTATCGAACTTGATACAATAATTAGATCGATTAGAGACTCAGAAAATTATGTGATACGTGTGGGGTCATTAATAATTTGTTTTAAAGCATACGTCTCCAACATACTGTCAAAGATACGAATATTGTTACTATTAGTATTTAACAAATTTAAATTAAAGTCACTTAAACAGAAAAGTTTATCAAACTTTGGCCAGATACCAGAAAGAGTGTCCTCCAGAGCAGAAAAGAACCCCTTAAAGTTAAACCTTGGAGATCTATATACGTATAACTCCAATAGCTTTGTTAATTTTGTTGATACAAATACTTATCCAAAGCTGCTCTATATCGTCATAATGTTCAATAGGTATAATTCTGTATCGATAATGGCCGCGAACATATAAAGCAACTCCTCTGCCTCGTCCATCACTGTCTTTTCTCACAAGGTAATAGCCCTCCATATCAATGCTGTTGTTATCAATATTGGAAGACGACCAGGACTCTGTTACAGCTAAAACATCGAAATAATTCGCATTAACATACGTT
Organism: Agriotes lineatus; assembly: GCA_940337035.1. Classification (NCBI taxonomy): domain Eukaryota; kingdom Metazoa; phylum Arthropoda; class Insecta; order Coleoptera; family Elateridae; genus Agriotes; species Agriotes lineatus. Next base: position 23,280 of record CALNHX010005171.1, read on the forward strand.
TTAAAATCATTGAATGTTGATAAAATAGATTGCGTATTTAAATTTCCAAATCTTAGCATAACACCTTAAATAAATTGAATTTAACAGTGCAACTTATTCAGACAATTATTTAGGTTAACAAAAGGCTAGCTGTGCACAGTAAACATGTGTGTGCGCGCCTTCATAACTAAAATTTGACTTCAATATGTCACTATTAACTCAACTTAAATTTGAAATTTATATAAATTTTGATTTTATACTGTTAAATCAGAAGGAGACTTAACTTGCTTGATTACATTATTATTATTCTTAACAAAAATGTGTCCATCTTTCGACCAAACGTTCTCGAATGTATATCTCTCAGCATAGGATTTTAGTAATTTAGCTCGGAAAGCTGTTAAATCTTCTTTAATGAGGATTCTGGTACCCTTTAGAAGCTTTTTCTGCAGGGAAACCTTCTGACGATATCGAATGAAGTAAATTTTATTATAACTGCTCTGGGAGTGGTCGAACTAGCGTTATATGCATTCTGTCGATATGATGTATATCCAAATTGGCGTCTAATTTATTATTAAGTAGATCCAAAACTTTATTTTCCAGATCTTCGTTGCCCGCTTCTTGATCCCAAAAATACGTATTGGATTCCTCCTCGAGTATTGCTGCAGATTATCAAGTTCCTGCACACATTTTGCATTTTCCAATTGTAGATTAGCGACTTTGACCTTTAACATTGTCGTTTCTTCGATATGCGGTTTTAAAACTTCATTAAATTGCTCCATGATTGTTTCCGTAACAAGTTTCTTAATGGAATTTAAAAATGTAGCGTCCGACAGAAGCTTCGTAGTAGTAGTAGTCGTGATTATTTGGTTGATATCTTCTACTTGGTCTTTGGTGAAGGGCATTGTTGATAAAAATTTATATAACTTCTTCCAGGAAATGGAATGTGATAACACAATCCACGAAACCAGATTATAAAACTTTGCAGCATTTTGAATTGGCTGAGAATAATGTATCGGGAGTTTTTAGCGTTAGAGCGAAATTATCGGAGCGCACACTGGCACAACTACACACAACACTCGAGCATCCTTTGTTGAACAACGGAGTAAATTCTTCTTTGTATATGCCGGAAATCTCCTGTGGATCATCGCTCTTTTCTTTGCTATGAACTTTTGTTTGGTGACTCCCACTTCGGCTTCATTTGGTTTGTTGTTCTTGCTGTTGTAATGTTTTCTCAGATTTGGTTTTTATATCACCTCGACAATGTTGGCTTCTTTGTTACACAACCAAGTAGTAACTTTTATTGATTTTCCAGGTGTTTCGATATTGATAGCCATCATGAATTAGTGACGGTTTTCCTTTCGTAGTTCGGATAACATCCATAGCGTAATTTGAACGTGAACAAATGTTAAGCAACGTAAAAACGAACTCACAATCCCTCTGAACGCTTACAAAGAGCACCCAAAAATGAATTCTTGTAGAAGGGGTGGTAATTTCAATACCGTTTCTTCCACCGTGTAATTAAGGCATTAGCATCTAATTGGTTATCGAAGTACAGGAATGGGAAGCCGTGGTATTTTCCAGTTAAAATTATTACACTTAGGTAATTACCTGCTACGGTATTTATACAGGGTTGTTAAAAGTACATTTTAAATTATTTTAAATACAATGAAAAATACTTTAAGAGAAACGTATTTAAATTGAATGTCAAATAATAACCTGGATGTGTAATTATATGAAGAAAAGTGCAGTTCGGAAATGTGTGTAAGCAAAATGCACTCCAACCAAAAATAATTAGCAGAGGTAGAAAGAAATTAAGTGATTTGTTCGTAAATCGCATAAAAATCAATTTGTACGCAAATAGCACTGTACGCATCTCGCACGAAACCGTAATCAATACAATTTGAATAAAATGAATAGGAATAGTTTTAACAATTATGAAGACCCCAGTGGTATGGGGGTTAGAATACAACCACGGTATGTCCTGCCTGTCGTAAAAGGCGACTAAAAGGACTAGAGGAGTAAACCTCGATAAACAATCCTTGCTGGGGCAGAGTAGTCTATCCAGCAAGTATCTAGACTACCCGGTTGTGAAAGTCCTTATTCATAAAGGTGTCGTGGTTCTTCGTTGTCCTTCTCCATTTTGAAGCGTACCCATGTCGCCGTAGACCCGGATTCCGGCATGGGATGGTAGGTCTGGCCAGCCGAAGCTTAAGTGGGTTGGAGCTAGAGCTCCGCGGCTCCGTTGTTCAGGGACCATGGACAATCGGCTCCGTACCAGCGCGGACCCTGCTACGGAGGATTCTGAGGCTGTTCTGTGCGAACGCACTTGCATTTTTCTCTTGGCTGACTTAAATTTTTGTATAATCCTTGGCGTTTCTTGTGCATTCTATCTGTTTTGGCCCAAAATATATATTATTCTGCGATGGAGACTCGGCAGTGTCCGGGTTCTCCTATCTTAAATGTTACAGGGATGGCGGGCAGCTCTGGGCCTCCCTCTAAAGATGGTGTGGGAGATGGTGCTGCCCCTCATCTTAATACTATTGAGGTTGAGTCCTCCTCATCACCAAAGGACTCATTTCCTCCTCCGGAGAAAAACTCTGTGAGCAGCGAGACGATGGGTAACTATCCTCGGTTCCTGGTCTTTGAAAGAATGGATGATGATTTTCAAAAGATTAGTCCATTTTTAATAGCAAAGTCATTGTACGGTCTAGTTGGAGAAACAAAAAATATTCGAAAAACTAAAGATGGGTTATTAGTGAAAACTGTGTCAAATAAACAAAGCAAAAGACTTTTAGATATAAGGAAATTGGCTGACTATTCTGTAAAGGTTACTCCACATAGAATATTGAATTCCTGTAGAGGTGTGGTATTTTGTCCGGATTTCCTAAATTCTTCCATTGAGGAAATCTTAGAAGGGCTACGAGGGTAACATGTAGTAGCAGTTAAACGAATAACAACTAGAAGGAATGGACAAATTGTTGACACAGCTAATCACATACTTACGTTTAATCGTAGTGATTTACCTTCAACAATTCGTGGGGCATGGTACTCGCTACGGGTGCGTCCATATATTGCAATGACCCTGTACGTATAATATTTGTATGTTTATAATTAATGTGATAAATAAAAAGAGTCACCACACAATATTTAATTTAATTCTACCACTTGCTAAATCAAACTAACTGATTAATTAATTTCGTTGGGTACGCCAAAATTGAGAATTACTCTTATGGTAGTTTGCCCTTTTTCTAATCCATTCATCTGATTTCCCAACTTCGCTAGCTCAATTTTAAATAGAGACATGAAATTAAAACTCAAAATCTCGGGTGTTGGGTTCCTGACATTCCAAGTTAAAATTCTACGGTACGCCTCTGAAAAGTAGGCAGATTGACCTGAAATGTAGGCGTAATGTGCCGTTTGTACGTCAAATCTATCACAAGTTCTAATTATTTTCAGCTCGCGTGTGAAATTGATTTATCAACAATTAAATGAACAAATTTTGATGGTAAGATTTTGAATAATTGCCTTCAAGCGGCTTCTAGGCAATCTTTTGTTTTTCCAGATTGTTAGCTATTGGTGCATTCTTAAAAAGGACGCCGTATTCGCATTTGTTTCTTGGTGCCTCCAATTGACGATTTTAATTGAAAATCCTGGGAAAATACCTCGCCATCCACGGGAACTGTTACGATTTTCGTGTTCTCCAGGTCGTAATTAACGTATGCTCAAATTTTCACACCGATCGGGCAGATCAAAATCGGACAATTCACTAACCTCACTTTCGTAGATTCGGGACCCCCTTTTGATGGTGAATCTGGCTGTAATCTTGCTCCCCGGGCTGCTTGTGATGCTGGATTATGTTCTGGCCTGATGTGTGGAGCTGCCGGAAGAATCCTGACACCCCTTCCCACGATGCTGCAGATTGATGCTGCGGGAAATCGCCTCCAAGCCGTGGCTGCCGTAGTCGCCTCGGAACGCCAAAAACTCAAATACCTGGAATCTCTTGCCTCCAATTATGCTGATACACTCGAATTCCCTGATTACGATGGTGCTATTTATATTTTTATACATTTATGCTTTCTATGAAATTTTGGTAATTAAAGATAGAGCATAAACCAAGCACTTTCACCAATTTATTTAGAACAATTGCTATCCCTTGACGTAACTGACAAAACACTGTCTACAGATTTGAATTGTAGGAAATCAACCAGGTACAAAAACATAACTTATAATCTAATTTAACAAAATTTTATCAGTTAATTACAATCTCTTATGTACTAGAATTATTGTCTTTTGGAATTGTTTATTTCTCAACGTTTTTTTATGCGCCACTCACTTGATTTTTTTACCACACTTAAATGCCCATTGTTTATCACTACACTGACTAGTTTTTTAATCCAACAACATTGTCTAATTTCTTGCTTATTTGAATTCCATCTAATTGCTTGCTATTTCAATCTCTTCAAATCCCCAAGTCTTGTATTTTCATGTAATAAATGACTTGCCTGGCTTTTCTATGTTCTTTGCCTTATTCTTCTAGTCATTCTTGTTCTCACCTTTATTAAAAATGTTCATTTGCTACCCATTCTCTAATGACTTTACTTTCTACGCTTCCATTTTTAAGCTGTGTCTAACTTGAACTTTTTGTGCCAGTTCTTAATTAATTTATATTCGGCTTTTAGTTTGTGCAAATCTATTATATTACGATTAAAATTATATTGCTAAACCCAATACACGGAATTTGAGCTTCCATATTTCTGTGCCTATTCAAATATAATCAATGTCATTAAAGAATTATACCAGTGTTATTATGATTTGGCAATTTATGTGAATTTTCTCAGATGCTTGCATTATTACAACTCTGTGCTTTAATGATTTAATTTGCTATTTGCTCGTACTGCAATCAGAGCCGATTTGAGGGCTAAATACCATCGCATGAAATTCCCCCTAATTTTTGTTAATTAAAATCACTACGCATGTTTTCTTTTTAATATCATTAGTAGATTGTAATGCGTTGTTATTTTAATTCACACAAAATTATTCATTGTTTTTTTTTCGAACTGTTATCATTAATCAGTCTCATTTGATATTTGATGCTTTACTATCCTACCTTAAATTACTAAAATGCCTAACCTATCTCCTATTCTAACTAAACTATTGTGTGTGGTACAACATTGGTCCTATAACTAATCTATTCTAAATTATATTTTCCAAATATGGGTGTATCGCCGAGATATGAAAACGACCCCTTACTCTATTATCTGTTTCATTGATAAGTTCGTATGTATTTTCATTGCTTAGAATTGTATGTACCCTGTAAGGTCCTTCATAGGCGTTTAAAAATTTCGCACAGATCTTCTCTCTGCGATCAGCTACCTTGAGCTTTTTTATTATGACTCGATCCCCAATTTTAAACTTCATTCGCTTCTTAATTTTGCGATTTATCTTCTCTTCGTAACGGTCCTGAGTTTTCTTAACTCGTTCTCTTACTTGTTCTAAAAGTTCGTTTATTCCTGTTGCATCTTCTTCTGACCTCCATGGTCTCGCAGGTATTATGCTTTTGCATAGGGTTACCGGACTTATCTCCGTTGCAATATTTGGTACGTTGTTCACGAAGTCTTCCACCTTTGGCAGGTACTGAACCCATCTATTATGGTGCTCATGAGTCATGATTTTTAGGTATTTTATCACTTCTTTGATGTACCTCTCTGCGATATTCGATTGCGGATGTCGTATGCTACAAAAGTAAGTTTTAATCCCCTTATGTTCCAAATTGTTGATTAATCTTGCGTTCTTGAAATAACTTGCATTATCTGCTAGCACTTTCCTCGGAGTTCCCACTTCTTGTTGATATTTTTCTATAGACTTGATAACGTGTTCGGTGTTACTGTATTTGGCTGGATAAAGTTTTATGTACTTTGAGAATGCGTCAACCATTATTAAGATGTGTCTGTATCCAAATTGTCCCGGTACTAAGTTTCCCAAATAATCTATTGCAATTAATTCCAAAGGTTCGTTGACTCTAATACTTTTTATTATGTTCTGATTTGTATGGTTCTTTTCTTTGGCTAGCTGGCATATTTGACAGCAATTTGTAAAATGTTTGATGAATTTTAAATCGTTTTTTGTGTAAAAACATTCGCGAAATATTAGCCAAGTCTTCCTTCCTCCACAATGTCCAAAAGTTAGATGAATTTCCCTGACAATGTCGACTACTGCATAAGACTATTAGCTCTTTTCCACCCAATACCTTTATCAATAAACCTTCCACAATTTTGAAACCTTTATATTCTTGGTTCGGACTGTCCTGTACCAAATTTCTAATCTGCTGAAGTTCCAAATTATCTTGTTTAGTTAACAGCTCTTCTTTTGAAAATCTTCCGTGCTGATAAATCTTCTCTATCCCTATAATCAGTTGTTTTTGCTTCCTACTATTCGCTGCATCCTTCCTACTCAGGAGATCAGCTACGACATTCATGTTTCCTGGCCTATGCCTGATCTCAAAGTCATACTGTTGTAAGTACAACGCCCACCTGTATAATCTATCATTATTGAATGTTTTGTTCTTCATAAAAGAAATTGCTGTATTGTCGGTTTCGATATAAAATTTGTTTCCGGTTAAATAGAATTTTAGTTTGTTGATTGCAAAGATAATGGCTAACATCTCCTTTTCAGCAATTGTGTATCTCGTCTCATACCCTTTGAGTATCCGTGAAATAAAACAAATCGGGACTTCTACTCCTTCTTGGACCTGTATAAGTTCTGCTGCTACTGCCATGTCCGATGCGTCCGTCCTTAGTATGAAGCTTTCTTTGAAATTTGGATATTTAAGTAGCAATCCCTCATGGAATTTTTGTTTTAAATTGTTAAACGCCTTCTCTCTTTCTTCAGTCCACACCCATTTCGTTTCCTTCCTCAGTAATTCAACCAAAGGCAAAGTTAAGTCAGAATAATTTGCTATAAACTTCTTATAATAATTTAACAGCCCAAGTAAGCCTCTTAACGTTTTTAAATTTTTCGGACGGGGCAAATTCTTTATTTCTTCTATTCTTTCTGTACTTATTGTGACCCCTTTGTTGCTAATTTCATAGCCTAAATACGCTACATTCGTTTCCATGAATTGGCACTTGGCCAAATTTAATTTCAAACCGTTTTTGTTTAAAGTACTTATAACTAATTTTAAATGCTCCAAATGTTGTTCCACATCTTCTGAAAATATTAAAATGTCGTCTATGTAATGCACGCAAAAGCTGTAGAATTTATTTAATATTTGTTGCATAGCTCTCACTAAAGCTGCGCACGATGTCGTCAAACTAAACGGGACCACCTTGAATTGAAAAATTTCCTCCTCTATGCAGAATCCGGTGTATTTTCTAGAGTCCTCATGTAGCGGTATCAACCAGAATGAATTTTTCAAGTCCAATTTCGATAGAACTTTCTTGTCCCAAATCTGACTCAATAAAACGTCAATCGTCTGCGGACTTTCATATTGGGGTTTTGTAATCTGATTAATTTTACGTGCATCGAGACATAATCTAAGACTACCGTCGCTTTTTTTACTACCACCATTGGGTTAACGAAGTTTGTTTTAGAGCGTTCTATTACCCCCTCGTCTAACATTTGTTGTATTTCGTGTCTTACCTTCTCGCGTTGTGCAAATGGTATAGGATATGATTTGGACTTAAAACCTTGTGATTCGTCGACATACAATTTGTGGCAATATTTCTTCGCTTGTCCGGTCTTCTGGTTTAATATTTCTTCATTTTGCTCGATTATTTCCATGATCCTATCTTTATATTGTATAAAATCCCTTCCTATCTGATTATCATCCAGTATTCTTTCCCCTATCGCATAATTATTTATAATAATAACTTCGTCTCCGGCTTTCTTAGCTCGGCAACAATTCATATTATCGTCTCCCGCCGTTATCTCAGCTGGGCAACAATTTCTTAGCTCGTGATCCTCAATAGACCAAGGCTTTATAATATCATCAATCTGGATGCTCTTTAGCATTCCATCAATTTTTATCCCTACTTTCTGAATGATATCTACACCTATTACAAACTGTACGTTCAAAGCTGCTACAATATAAAATCGGACATCAAATTCTTTTCCATTTATGCATATCTTTATTGCCAATACCCTATTCGTTGTTGAAATTTTCCTTCTTGTTGCGGACAAAAGGTCGATCTTGTTAACTTTTATAATGTTGCTTCTTAAATTATTCATATGAGTATTTATCACTTCCTCCTGTACTAAGGAAACCATTGCACCACTGTCAATCAACGCATAATATTGTTGGTCTAAAATTTGCAATTTTATAAATGGTAAACACGAGTTTGTTGTATATTCTTCGTTCTCCTCTAGTAAATATTCCCCCGTTCTGTCCCATGTGATAGCAAAATTCGCAACATACTTAAAACTACTATTACTAACTATATTTACAAAAATTGGGTTTTTTTTTTACCCCCCGAAGGCTCTTCGTGCACCTCGGCTATCTCTATTCGGTTCAAATTTTCTGCATTGTCTCTATCTGTGTTTCGCTCGGTAAATAATGTGTTGACGTACTGTCTGTCGATATTTGTTGCCTGCTCCATCTCTTGACATCTCTTCTTATTACGTTCGGCAATAAGCTGGTCATAGTTCTTTCTATCTTCCCCCGTTCTGAAATTATTCCTGTTCTGGTTACCCCAATTATTATTGTAATATCCCCTATTTTGATTGTATGGTCTATTAAAGTTTCCCATGTTTCTTCTGTCTTGTTGATTATATTGATTATTATTATTAAAATTGTTATTTGGCCGAAATTTATTTTCTAAAGTGTTATCCAATTTTCTTTTATAACTTGAATTTTGATGATTCGCTGTCCGTGTTTCTCCTCTCTCATTGTAAACTGCCATGTCATAATTTCGCACAATTTCCAACAAATATCGCAACGTCTTGACGTTTTGGACTGCCACCGCTCTGGTTATTTCAGCCTCAAGGTGTCGTGACAGGTGTTGTACTATTTCCTCTTCTGCCAACTTCGGAGTTAGGTATTGTGCCTTGTTGAAACGGTGCATTATGTACATTTCGCGAGATCCCCCTTTATCGATGTACTTGCCCGATGTTAGTTCCGTCCTTACTTGAGCTTGATGGGAATTGCTCCAGTATTGTTCCACGAAGAGTGCCTGAAATTCATCATACGTTGCATATTTGGACTTTATGATGCTATGCCAGACTTCAGCATTTCCCTTTAATGCCATATTGATTACCTGTAGCCGTCTGCATTCAGTTGTTATTGTTCTAATGATATCGTCCAGTTTACTTAGGAAAATCATCGGGAGCTCCCCGTATCTCCCCTCGAACTTCGGGATAAATTCTGTGCTGAAGCTAGGAGGTGCCGCACTAACCGGGTATTCTTGCGTATGTTCTAATTTTTCATTAATCCCTTGTAACTCCCTTGTAAGTCGGTTGTCTATTATAGTAATCTTTGTTGCATTTTGCTTCCTTTCCTCGCCTGCTTTCTTGAATTTTTCTTCTGCACTTGTTTTTAACCTGTCTAGCTTCTGATCTGCTTCATCCTGTTGTTGAGCCAGCCTTTCTTGTGTTGTTATTTGTAATGCTAACATTTTATCTTCAATTTCTTCGTCCTTTCTTTTCAGGCTTTCATCAACCCTTTGCAAGACTTCTTGTTGTATTTCCGCCTTCATCGTTTCTTTGAAATCCTCGAGTTTCTTTTCCAACCCGTCTATTTTTGCTTGTACTTCTTCTTTATTCTTTTCCAATTTTTCTTTTACCGCTTTGACCAGGATCTCTGCATGTTGTTCTGCCCTATTCTCTCTTTCCGCTGCCTCTTGTTCCAATTTCTGCACCGTTCTTTCGGCATCTTGTTTGAGCTCTTGTATTTTGTCGGTGACTATTTGTTGTAATTTTTCGTCCCTTTCCTGTGCTTCCTTTCTGCTAGCTTCTGCTTCCTTCCTGCTAGCTTCTGCTTCCTTCCTGCTCTTTTTGTCCCTTTCCTCTGCTTCCTTCCTCATTTGTATTATAGCTTCCATAATCCCACTTAATTCCTGTGTTTGTTTTGACGTTTGCGGCTGTTGTGTTTCGGGCTGATCACCCTGTGTTTGTTGTTCGGTCGGTGGCTCTTGTGCCTCCGTAACTTCTTCGGCTTGCTGTTCTTCCCCTTCACTTTTCTTTTGCTGTCTTCGAGTCATCATGTGTTCGATTTTTCGTTGATACGTGATACAGATAGAATTTGAGTGCTCACACCCACAGACAAAACACCCACACAAATAAAGCTTTTCAAAATTTTAAATCTTAATAACTTCCACCTACCTATTGTCTGTCAATTTATTTAATTACTTTAATTCCTTAACAGCATTGAGCGCCTAGTGAATTTATAAAAAGCCCATGAATTAGGCGACCATTTAATTTTGTAATAGCCCAATACGTGGTTTATTTTTAGTTTTTACAAGCCTACACGTTATATTAATTTTCAATTTTTCTTTGCCGCAGCGTTGGGCGCCATTTATTTATGCAATGACCCTGTACGTATAATATTTGTATGTTTATAATTAATGTGATAAATAAAAAGAGTCACCACACAATATTTAATTTAATTCCACCACTTGCTAAATCAAACTAACTGATTAATTAATTTCGTTGGGTACGCCAAAATTGAGAATTACTCTTATGGTAGTTTGCCTTTTTTCTAATCCATTCATCTGATTTCCCAACTTCGCTAGCTCAATTTTAAATAGAGACATGAAATTAAAACTCAAAATCTCGGGTGTTGGGTTCCTGACTTTCGAAGTTAAAATTCTCTCTGCCTCTGAAAAGTAGGCAGATTGACCTGAAATGTAGGCGTAATGTGCCGTTTGTACGTCAAATCTATCACAACAAGTTCTAATTATTTTCAGCTCGCGTGTGAAATTGATTTATCAACAATTAAATGAACAAATTTTGATGGTAAGATTTTGAATAATTGCCTTCAAGCGGCTTCTAGGCAATCTTTTGTTTTTCCAGATCGTTAGCTATTGGTGCATTCTTAAAAAGGACGCCGTATTCGCATTTGTTTCTTGGTGCCTCCAATTGACGATTTTAATTGAAAATCCTGGGAAAATACCTCGCCATCCACGGGAACTGTTACGATTTTCGTGTTCTCCAGGTCGTAATTAACGTATGCTCAAATATTCACACCGATCGGGCAGATCAAAATCGGACAATTCACTAACCTCACTTTCGTAGATTCGGGACCCCCTTTTGATGGTGAATCTGGCTGTAATCTTGCTCCCCGGGCTGCTTGTGATGCTGGATTATGTTCTGGCCTGATGTGTGGAGCTGCCGGAAGAATCCTGACACCCTATGCCTTCCCACGATGCTGCAGATTGATGCTGCGGGAAATCGCCTCCAAGCCGTGGCTGCCGTCGTCGCCTCGGAACGCCAAAAACTCAAATACCTGGAATCTCTTGCCTCCAATTGTGCTGATACACTCGAATTCCCTGATTACGATGGTGCTATTTATATTTTTATACATTTATGCTTTCTATGAAATTTTGGTAATTAAAGATAGAGCAAAAACCAAGCACTTTCACCAATTTATTTAGAACAATTGCTATCCCTTGTCGTAATTGACAAAACACTGTCTACAGATTTGAATTGTAGGAAATCAACCAGGTTCAAAAACATAACTTATAATCTAATTTAACAAAATTTTATCAGTTAATTACAATCTCTTATGTACTAGAATTATTGTCTTTTGGAATTGTTTATTTCTCAACGTTTTTTTATGCGCCACTCACTTGATTTTTTTACCACACTTAAATGCCCATTGTTTATCACTACACTGACTAGTTTTTTAATCCACCAACATTGTCTAATTTCTTGCTTATTTGAATTCCATCTAATTTCTTGCTATTTCAATCTCTTCAAATCCCCAAGTCTTGTATTTTCATGTAATAAATGACTTGCCTGGCTTTTCTATGTTCTTTGCCTTATTCTTCTAGTCATTCTTGTTCTCACCTTTATTAAAAATGTTCATTTGCTACCCATTCTCTAATGACTTTACTTTCTACGCTTCCATTTTTAAGCTGTGTCTAACTTGAACTTTTTGTGCCAGTTCTTAATTAATTTATATTCGGCTTTTAGTTTGTGCAAATCTATTATATTACGATTAAAATTATATTGCTAAACCCAATACACGGAATTTGAGCTTCCATATTTCTGTGCCTATTCAAATATAATCAATGTCATTGGCGAATTATACCAGTGTTATTATGATTTGGCAATTTATGTGAATTTTCTCAGATGCTTGCATTATTACAACTCTGTGCTTTAATGATTTAATTTGCTATTTGCTCGTACTGCAATCAGAGCCGATTTGAGGGCTAAATACCATCGCAATATACCGTCTCAAATGCGCTGTTTTCGATGCCAGAGATTTGGACATATGCCTGACAAACGCCAAAATCTACAAATTTGTGTCTGTGGTAGGGCATTACACAAGGGCGAACCATGCACTGAACCCAGTATACAATGTATAAATTGCGAAGGAAACCATTCCGCTCGATCACCAACATGTCCCGTTTATCAACAAGAACTGGCAATCCAGAAAATAAAGGTAATTGATAAAGTATCATATATAGAAGCAAAACGAAGAGTTGGTCCTTCAACCGTTTTGCCAAATAAATCATATGCAAGCGCAACAGAAAATGCGACGCAATTACTAGCATCTAAAGAATTTGCTAATCAACTTCTTCAGGTTTTAGCTCCAGGTATTATTAGAATACTCAAAGACCAACAGTCGTTGCTCATTTCGAATTCTCAATTCTTATGTGCTAACACATCGACAGGTGATCGAACTATTGAAGCAAACGGTTCTCCATTAAGGAATGAGGTAACTGACACAGTGGAGAGAGATATAGACATAGGCTCTACACGAGAAACTACGCAAAAAATATCATCTCCACAGACATCAGGATATTCAAATAGTTTGTCAAATCAAATGGAAATAAGCGAACTGATTGAAAAGAGAAAACGAGAAGCATTTCCACAAACTACTTCCGTAAACTCTGTAAAAACGCTAGCATCCATAGAATCTAGTTTGGAATCTATAGACCAAATGGTACTTTCAGAAATTAATAAGAAGAAAAAGAAAGGTTGGCCTAAGGAGAAACCCCGGAAGCCAAGACCTAACTGAGAGCGAACATAGAAACTTCTTAGTCTGTGATAACTACTGTGATAACGTTAGTCGATAATTACATGTATATGTATATTTTTTTTGTTACTTTGTTATTAATATTTTTTATTTATTTCTATATTTATTTTTATGGATTATACTACTTCAATCACTAATACTAATAATGCGTCGAACATTGCTTCATCGACTAGCGATGAAATGCCGATATTATGCACCGAAACACATGCGTATCTCAATGTTTTGCAATGGAACTGCAATGGTTTCTTTAGTAAATTACCGGAGATATATATGCTAATTAACCAATACTCACCGATATGTCTATGTATCCAAGAATCAAGATTTCTCGAATCTAAAAACGTCACATTTAAAAGCTATAAAATATTTAGGAAAGATGCTCAAGATGGTGCAAGAGCTCATGGCGATTCTTATTAAAAATGAATGTTCTGCTTTAAAACTAGACATAAATTCTAACCTACAAACTGTAGCTGTTAAGGTTACATATCCTATTCAAGTAACCATATGTTCCATATACTTACCCACCTTAAACTGGACCTTACACGATCTTACAAACATAATAAAACAACTCCCAACTCCATTTCTTCTTTTAGGTGACTTTAATGCCCACAGTAATTTATGGGGTTCCTTAGTAACAGACCAAGCGGGTCATATTATTGAAAAACTTCTGGAAAACGATGATATAGGAATACTAAATACTGGAACGCCGACTCATTTTTCCTCCAGATTTGGCACCTTTTCTGGAATTGATCTTTCAATCTGTTCAGCTTCTCTTTTATCATCTATCATTTGGTCTGTCGATGATGATCTACACCACAGTGACCATTTTCCTATCACGTTACAGTTCAAGAATTTTCAATATAATAACCATATATACTTACCTGAAAAATGGTTGCTTAAGAAGGCTGATTGGAGTTATTTCCAGGATGCATTAACAGCGGCGTTCGAAAATACTCACCATCTCTCTATGAACGAATTTTCTGTTATAATTCACGATGTTGGCAGCAAATGTATTTCGAAACGTTCAAGAGGAATTTTAAACAAACCTCCAGTTCCATGGTGGTCTGACGAAATAAAATCTTCAATAAAAGAAAAGAAAAGGGCACTACAGAAATTTAAACGCTATCCAACTCAGGAAAACTTAATTAAATTTAAAAGGGCGAGAGCAGTAAGTCGCAGAGCAATATTAACTGCCAAAAGGAAATGGTGGCAAAATTATGTATCGTCCTTAAATACGAATGCGACCCTTAAAGAAGTCTGGGATAAGGTTAGACGAATAAGAGGAAATGCGCAAATAAATTCTATTACATCTCTTTCTACAGACGATACAATAATAACGAATTCGAAAAATATCGCAAACGCTTTAGCAAAAAATTTTGCAAAATCGTGCAATGAGGAAAATGATGAAAACCGTACATAATAACATTTTTATCACTGGAGATAGTTATCCCTACAACTCGCCGTTTACTCTAGAAGAACTAGAATACGCAATAGTGAAATCTAAAAGTAATGCTCCAGGTCCTGATGATATTCCAGTTGCTTTCATCAAAAACCTAACTAAAGAAGCGAAACATCGTTTATTAGAATCACTTAACGCTGTATGGAATGGCGACATTTTTCCTGAGTCCTGGAAAAAGGCTATAATAATTCCAATCCCCAAAGTACAGAATCCGTCTGAACCATCACACTATAGACCGGTGTCGCTCACAAACTGCATTGCCAAATTACTAGAAAGAATGGTCAATTTCAGACTGAACTGGTCACTCGACTACTGATGCATTGGCGTAACTAGGATTTTTGGCTGGGGAGGGCCAGGCCCCCCAACCATCCATGGTCAATACCTATATATACCTATGAAGACAGGAATTTACGTACATGCATAACCTTTTCACTTGAGAAACAAGGTTTTTGAAGCTTTCCACAGCATCTTCAAGGGAGTTACAAATCGCACACCACGCATTTTATCGTTTAATGGAGGAACTAGAAAGTAATCGGAAGGTGCTAGGTCGGAACTGAATGGGGGATAAGTTAGCAATTTTAACTCGAAAGTCTCTAAACATTATTTTATTTGATGTACGGTATGACTAGAAGCATTTTCATGGTGCAGAACGATCTCACCCCTTGGGCCATAAGCCGAGATTTTTGAATAACGTCTGGCAGGCATATCGTTGTGTACCACCCTGCAGTAACCCTACGTTTATTTTTAAGCATTACAGTTGTGATAGGTCCTGATTTTGAAAAGAAACAAGCAATTATTTTCTTACCAACTCTTCAAGATCGCTTCACTTTAACTGGATTAGGATTTGTTGGAAATATCCGTTGTGCTGACTGCCGCTTAGAATCGGGTTCAAATGCATATATCCAGCTTTCATCACCAGTTATTATGTAAACTGCTTTAGATCTACCTTCATCATATTTCTTATACTGTTCCACATGCTGTTGTTGTTTCAGTGTGTCTGTTAAACTGTGTGGTATCCACCCAAGACAGACTTTTCTTACACCCAAATGAGGAGTATGTAAAATCTTGTGTATTGCAGTCACGCCAATGTCCAAGATGCTTTTAATAATTCTGTAAGTGACTCGATTGTCCTACTGAAGCATTCTTCGCACAGCGTCTACGTTCGTATCACTAACTGCTGAAATTTATTTTCGAAAAAATCGTCGCTGACTGAGACTCGTTCAAATTTAAATTCATTAAACTAGAAATATGCCCTTGGCCACCAAAATCAGCACGAAGTCATTTCTTTTAGAGAAAGGGAACTTTTAAAGTCATAGTAAATCATGGCTCTAAAATTTTCTCCCCTTATGTTCATTTTTGATGCACAACACTTACTTCAAAACTAACTGTATAGTAACTAAATTTGAACTGTTAAACTAGAAAACAACAAACATTTGTTTATGGCAAGTTACATTTCGATGGTACACTTGATCTATTGGTTTGCAGAAATTATGGGTGCTACATACTCTCGTAATACTACGTGTCTAAGGAGCATATCAATAAATTATTTTTCTGTTCATAAACAACATAAAAATGTATAGATTACCTCTTGCAACTTAATGAGGTTGACGATAAACATCACTTGGTTTCCATTTGCACGTTTTTGAGCCACAATTTTTATTTTTTTCTCCGTATCCTCGAAGCAAATACTTTCTGGAAAACATCAGTATCCTTTTAATTGTTATTGTGATATCTTTTCATTCTATCTTGGGCTAGCAACTGTGGAACTTCAAGCACCACAAAATGTTCTTTGCGGTTCATAAAACACTATTCAACATAAAATTCTGAATCGTACTCTTTAAAGCTATAAACTCAACTCTTTCGGCAAGGCAAACATCTAAATAGCAAGTCACCTTAAGTCTGAACTGGACGATCCTGTAATAGGCAGCTAGCTGTATGTGCCCAGCTAGTAGTTACCGATGAACTCAAGTTTTCAACTCATTTACTTACCCGCATATAAAATAATTGCAATTTTATTTTTCTGTGCACATAAATTGATCCTTTATTTGTAGAAAACTTGAGAGAAACTAACAAAAATTGTGTAAATTTAACTAAAAAAATATCCAGACGAAAGCAGTGTTTTTAAAGTAATTATTAGCTAACTAATAACGTTTTCTCTTGTATATTATTATTCAGTAGAGTCATCCGTCCAACATATGGTATTTATACTATAATGTTTTTAAGCCAAAAAAGGTAATAAAACCAGAAAATGTAAGAATGTGTGAGGGTCGATAACCAACCCTTTAGTTTAAATGGGTTTAATAAAACAAGCAGATTTTTAAATTTATTTAACTTCTATTTTTCTGGGGTGGGCCAGACGGCACTCTGGGGTGGGCCTGGCCCCCCTGGCCCCCCCGCTAGTTACGCCAATGTAACTGATGCCATAGTATTTTTGGAAAATGCGATTAATAACGGTTTTCTTTACAACTTGCATGCCTCTGCCATTTTTGTTGACATAAAAAATGCATTTAATACTGTACGACATGATGACATACTTTGCCAACTCTACGATTCGGCGATAAGGGGAAATCTGCCGCTATTTATAAAACGTTTTTTAGATGGTCGTATAAGAAATGTCAAGGTAAATGATACTTTATCTGATCCATTTATCCTTAAACATGGAACACCACAAGGATCACCGCTAAGTGCCACATTGTTCTTAATAGCAATAAACTCCTCATTGTTGACGATTAGTAAATCGGTAATTTACTGTGCATATGCAGATGATATCGTATTATTCAAAGCAAGCAACAGGAATGGTGGTATTCAAGACACACTACAAAACGGTTTGACAGAACTCTCACAAGCTTTAACAGAACGAAATCTTTCGATATCGATAGCTAAAACCAAAGCTATACACTTTTGTAGAAAAAGGTCCACTTGTGTTAATGTTCCTATATTTAACTTACACGGAAATGAAATAGAGAATGTAAATTCTTTCAAGTATTTAGGAGTATTGTTTGATAAAAAGCTTACATGGAAGGCTCATATAGATTACCTGGTCTCCTCTTGCAAGAGAACACTCAATGTTATTAAAAATTTGGCTCACACTAGCTGGGGAGCCGAACGAAACATTCTCCTACTCCTTCATAAAACATTAATACTTTCGAAAATAGATTACGGTTGTGTAGCATATGGTTCTGCTAAACCCAGTAGACTAGCGCCACTAAACACCATACATAACTCTGGCATTCGATATGCTACAGGAGCATTCTATACCTGCCCGAGGGCAAGCCTATATGCAGATTCAGCACTAACGCCATTAAACTTAAGACGCGAGAAAATAATCGCTTGCTATAGAATTAAGCTGCATGCTCATGTTGGACACCCTATCTTATCCCTTTTCCAGAGCGATATATTCTCTGCTCGCTATCAAGAAGAAGATACACGGAATAAATCATCGTCTACCAGATCAACTACGGTAATGGCTACCTTATCTTTGTCAGAACAATTTTTACACCTAGCCGAAAAGAAAACAGAACCACCATGGCTTGAGAAAATATCCGAAATCAGATTAGACTTGTTAAATATAAACAAAAAAGATATGAACGCAGGTGTAATTAAGCAGTGTTATCTACAGTTAATACAAGAATATGAAAGTTTCCAATTTCTCTTTACGGATGGTTCTAAATCTAATAAGGGAACGGGATATGCAGTAGTATATAATAACGAAACTATCAAAAGCTCAGTACCACTCGACAACAGTATATTTTCTTGCTAATCATTTGCCATACAGACGGCCCTGCAAATATGTTTAGCATCAGATCACGCCTCCTTCATAATTTGTACAGATTCATTATCTGTGCTGGAAGCAATTGGAAACAGATTCACATTAGATCCAGTGATAGTAAATATAAAATCTATATACGGACTTCTTTTTCGCGCTCACAAAAATCTAAGTTTCATATGGGTACCCAGCCATGCTGGAATAGTAGGCAATGAAAAGGCAGATTCTGCCAAAGAAGCCGCAGAGGTTCATTGGGGATCCAACGCCGTTGCATGTCGAACATGTATTGCGCGTGCCGATCAACGACAATTCTGAAAACGCAAATGATAATTCTGATAATTTGGAGTATGATGTTGCGAGTTCAGACGAGTCAGAAGGCGAATAAAGGGCGGCCTTTATTTATGAAAGAATTTTTTTACAGCTTTTGTTTGGCATGTACTATTCGTTAATGCCAGTGGCGTAACTAAGATTTTGCTCTGGGGGGTGTTCTGGGAGAGTGATCATGTGATCAACCTTACAATAAGAATTTAAAAAAAATGAGTGTACCATAAAGTATAGTTGATTTTATTTCTACAGGACTTGCGGTAGGCCTTGATTTAACTTCTTGGCAGTATAGACCACCTAGTTACATTTAAGAATTTATTTTTTGCTTATTATTTGCTTATTAACCAAAAGAAGTCAGAAATAATTATTTGCTAAATAAATAACAACTTAGCTTTGTAATGCAGCATACCGTACGAATGATGCATTTAATTTAAATAATATCGAGATATCTAATGTGTATCATGAGATGTACCAGTTGTATGTTTTAACTAGTGGGGTTGTAAGGGCAACCATACAGAGGGTTGTTTATATTTAGTAGTACTAAAATAACTTGAGTTGATAATCTACGAGAAATAGTCACGTTAAGGGTTAAATTCCCATTAATTGTGAAGCATAATAATAATTGATGATTTGATACGTAGTAGCAATATAGTATTCTCTACGATCAAATTTGACTTTAAGTCACAAATATTATACAAATATAAAGTTCAAGACTATTTGATTCCATTTAACGTGGTATATTACTACGAAACCAGTAAAACCAGTGAAAGCCAGTGTTATGGTATGCTGTTGAACTGTCTATCCACATAATAGAGGTTTAAAAGAGCTACAACGAGCTTTGATTTGGCCTGGAACAATCCAGGCAGGTGTTTTCTGACTAGAATTTATCCAGTTAGAAGCTGAGGTAGAGCATTCAGGTACAAGAGAGACAATCAGAAGGTTAGTGCCCATATCTTACGAATTATTAAGAATTTATACAGCAAGTTTGGTGCGGCAAATCATTAGGATAATTGTAATTGTATTTAGAAATTAATTTAGAATTATTTTTCTAAAATTAATAGTGATTCGAGTACTCGACGTTTTTTGACAATTCTATTTTGAAATTTACTTCTTGGAATTAGGTTGTTTTTAGAATTTTCATATAAATCAA
Source organism: Agriotes lineatus (assembly GCA_940337035.1). Lineage (NCBI taxonomy): Eukaryota > Metazoa > Arthropoda > Insecta > Coleoptera > Elateridae > Agriotes > Agriotes lineatus. The sequence continues at coordinate 43,150 of CALNHX010005171.1, forward strand.
GTTTGGACATATTTAATATTCGATTCAATTGTTTTTGACAATTTGTATTTTATTTTGTAATGTCAGATCAAATTTCAATGTGCTACTAACAAACTGAAGTACCTGAAACGTGTATTTGATTCATAAAGTCAAATAGTTATTATATTTTAAAAGTAATTCAGTATTTAACTGCAAGATAAAGTTGTTAGTTGAAGATTAACCCATTCAGCTGGGATTTATGAGTCCCATTGCTTGTAAAACTGACTAGTCGAGGTTTCAAAAAAATAATCGCATGACATAATTTTAAATGTCAAATTGATTTATGAGATACGTCAATTACTAGTCATTACATTAAGAAGTAGGGTAAGTACATAAGTGAGCTATACCTGATAGTGCTTCTTTTTGATAATTATAAAAAGGGTATATTTAATTTGATATGTAATAGTGCTCCAAAAAGAGAGCTATTACATTTTGACTTACACTTTGCGGTTTGATATTAATTGTAATAACACCGCGAGAAAGAGTTATATTACAGCTTGCTTGCAAAACAAAATTAGAAGATAATGCATGTCCTTGCAATAACTCTATAACCTATGAAAATGTTAAATGATATTTTGACTGTAGAAAATTAGTTAAATCACGGCCTACTGCAAGTCCTTTAGAAATGAAAGCAACTATACTGTTTATTTATAACCAATAAAATCATTACAATTGCAATACAACTTATAGTAGTAATTCAAGATAGGGATGGGCGCATGACGTGAAAACAGTCGTGTCACGTCGTGTCACGGCCTGTCACGACGTGAACGTGACTAATATTTGAAAATCGTGACGTGAACGTGAGTGCAAATTTCCAAGGCGTGATTCACGTTTCACGTTAATTTCACGTTAAATATTTAGTAACGAATAAAAAACTGCAGGGTGCAGCAACTTTTAAATTCATTAAATCACAAATTGTGCCAAACAAGTTATATTATGTGGTTTTATTTTTGGACCCTAATTATAAATCCGTAAAGTTCATACCTTCACATAAAAAAGAAGATTATAATGCAAATAAAATTATAGATTTTAATGATGAAATACATAGCAAACGACTCAAAACTGGTACATCAGCATCAGATTCTTATCTTTCTACACTTAGAGATAGCTCTGACGATGACACATGTAATTAGGATGATGTCGAAACAGAACTAAATTAGTATGTTAAATTAACATTCGGAAATGTAGATGACATTTTAGGATTTTGGGAAAACAGTGTAAATACGCCACTGTTAAAAAAACTTGAGAAATTTTAAACATACCGGCAAGTCCCGCTACAAGCCAAAGAGTATTTTCTACAGCTGGGCGAATTTTTAGATGAGCGCAGAATTCGACTTAACGCTGAAAATGTTGATTACATATTATTTTTAAATCAACATTTTAATGTTTAGATGTGTAGAAGAACTTATTATTCTAATGAAAGTAATGGTTTGATTTTTATACTCGGCTAACGCTGAAAATGTTAATTACGTTTTATTAATAAAACCAAAAATGTATTGTGTAGATGTGTAGATGAACCTATTTTTAGAAAAGTACCTAATGTTTTGTTTTGTATACTCGACTTAACACTGAAAATGTTAATTACGTTTTATTTTTAAACCAATTTATTGGGTACTTGTGTAGATGAACTTATTATTCAAATAAAAGTAATGTTTTTTGTATACTCGCCTTAACGCTGAAAATGTTGATCCTTGTACGTAAAAGTACTTTCAAACCTACGAATTAAAAGTGTTGCCTAGCAACATATACCTTCTGTACTCATACCAATAAAGGAAACGTCAATTCCAATGACAGCTCTTAGTATTAAAAGCATATATCTAATACTTACTATATTGCTAGCGGCTATGAGTGGGAAACTCACGAAGGAAGTGAGACAGACAACCAACTCTTCAATGTATAATGGTGAGCTGTGCGCAAGCGCGTCGTCTGCGCGGTGGGGAAGTGAACCAACCAAGTTTAAAATTCACTTCTAAAGGCGGAGTTCGAATTCTCACGCATGCGCACGAGACGCGTTATACTCTAAGTGAAACTATGTCGGCGCAGTAAATTTTTCGGGCGTTCCGAGGCCCTACTAGCAATATATGTGTATTATATACATGATTAAAAGTAATGTCTTTGAAGACAGCTGCAAGAAACATATTTGCGAGAAATCAGTATTTATCCCTTGTCGAAGTTATTGTAGTAAATTTTCATTTTTTTCTTTTTATGTCAACTATTCTGATTGCAACATATCACGTAAATTATGTCAGGTGCAAAACATATTTTTAGTTCTCTTTAGGGTTTTTTCATTGGTCTTAAATTTGAACATTCTGTTCTATCTGAATTTAAATTTTGAAATAAAAGCTGCGTGTCACGTCGTGAGTGGCGTGTCACGCCGTGAACGTGAGCGTGAACGTGTGTGAACGTGACTGTTTAAAGCCAGCGTGAAACGTGCGTGACGTGAGCGAAAAATCACTCACGCGCCCATCTCTAATTCAAGATCTCATGGCTTTTTTTGCTAACTCGTTTATAATTTCATCTACGTTCACCTGCAGTTCTCTGTGAATGGAGAGCATTGCTAATCCATTCAGCCTATATTGCGCGGTTGTATTTCGGAGGTAAGTCTTAATTATTTTTAAGGTGGAGAATGATCTTTCAGCTGTTGCAAGAATTTGCAGCAACTTGAATATGCTTGGAAACATGTCCTTATTGCACGTAGCTAGCGCATCCATTGCTGTCTTATATGGAAGATTTTGTACATTTTGGCAATTTGAACTCAGCAATCACGTCCGAAGGAAGTTCGTTGAGATCGGATTTTAAAAATGGTCGAGTCCGAATTCCGAATGTATTAATTGATATTCAATTATTATACCTAAAATGTAATTTTACATTTTTTTATTTAACACGAATTTTAGTTATTCCTGAAGCCTCTGGGAGGGTGTTTCGACACCCATATCACCCCTCATAGTTACGCCACTTGTTTAATGCTCTTTGCAATCATTGTAGCACGGTGTCTACATACGTCGTACATCACGTGACGCCGCCGAGACGAAAAAAATCTCGATCTCGTCTCGTCTCGTCACGAAAATCGAAATCGAAATTTCTCTACAAAAAAGTTTTACACTTCTGCTCTAAATAATTGGAGAAGCAAATATTTACAATTTAAACATTTACCCTTTGGTGCGTGAAGCAATTCGCCACCCTGTATGTACCAATTAAAGTATCTGTATACCTACAAGGTGCTAATTATTATTTACAGTGCACGTTAGTAAAAGGGGTTTTAACTTACCATTACACAAACATACAGTTTTACTCGCAGATATACGCTACACAGTCAAATCCGCGAATAAAACTACATCTATATACAGGGTGATTGAAACTCGACGGACAGCTTATTATAAGAGGATAGGGTTTAAATTTGGAAAATTTGCTAAATACTGCGTACTTCAATCGGGCGCCCCTTCAGTTCTTTGCAAACAGATTTCATGTACAATTGCTTTCAAAACTTTCGCGTACACCTATTTTTCGCTGTATTAAATCAGGGTTGTAATTAATCAACTCTGACGTTTAAATTTTTGAAAAGTCAAAATGTCTCGACTGACAGAGCACATGCTGTCAATGTCATTTTTAACCTAATCTCAAAATTACCCGTTCACACAGCTAAAATTTTTGATAATTCGTTGTTACTTGATTTTGAATGTGTACGCGAAAGTTTTGAAAGCAAGTGTACATGTAACGGTCTCAAGAGCAATTTTTAAAAACTAAGAAACCAGAAACCGGATTTTAGAAAATAGGCTCTAAATGTATTTCTTTGCTCTTCATTTTAGGTTGTTATTAGTCATCTGGGACGCAACCCCCTCGTTTTTATTTTATTGATATCAAAATTCTTATTTCTAATGGGCGTGGTTTTTAATTTCAACGAAGTGCAGAAGTAAAGTAAATATTTCGTAAAGGTACAGAGTGCAATATTAAAATTTTGTAAACAGTTGCAATAACAAATACAAAATTTCAGTCAATTTTCTAAACTCCGATACCTAGCCCTGTATTTTAGTTTTTCGAAATTTCTCGTCAGACCTTTACATGCAAGTCAAATCTGTTTGCGTAGGATTACCTTGTACGTGTGACATTCATTAGTTCACGTAGTCAGTAGCAACGTGTTTTAAATTTTTAAACCACGCAAAATGACTGTTTGCTAGTAATTCCAATTTACATTTAAAATATTTTTTTAATATTTACCATGTTTTCTATATTTCATAAAATATTGTACGATACGCATGCCTTAAGCATCTTTAGTCACTTGTGGGGCTTAAAATCCTTGCTCACTCGCGTTTTAACTTTCCCCCACTCGTGACTAAAGACTAGCTTTACGCACTTGTATCGTAAATTACTATTACCTTTTTAATTTAAAAAAAATTAATTAATTAATTTTCTGTTTTGTTTAAAGGAGGCGATGACATGGTACTTTGGCACGAGTTAAATCATAATCATGATCCGGATGTGCAGAAGTTAAGCAGACAAGCCATCAGCAAGTCTTGTAAAAGAAAGGCTGGGGACGATTTATGCAAAAGACCAGCGAAAATAATCAATTCGGAAATCGCTAACTCTATATACGAGTACATGGGGAACATCACCACGAAGGACATCGATTTAATTAGACGCAACATAAACAGAAGTCATCTGATTATCATGCCAACCAATCCACGAAATAGCCATGAAGTCCACAAAGTTTTGAATACGATGAACCCAAAAATTGATTGAGAAAATGTTTTCTTTTGGACAACGATATCGAAGATGGTATAATTATATTAGATTGTTTCCAACTTAAAATGCTTGTTAGAAACGGACACTTGTTACATGAACGGCGCGTTTAAATATTCCCCTAAATTATTCTTTCAACTAATTACCATTCACTGCGTACGTAATGGTCATTACATAACACTCATATTTTGTCTCCTTTCGAACAAACATAATATCAAAACGTTTGAAAATTAAAAAAGTAATCGGAATTATTTAATTATATTTTAAGTATGTGTAGAATCATTTTAGATTTTGGGTGTCGTCTTCACTTAGCTTAGAGTGGGTACAGAACAATCCAGCAACTAGGATTGGTTTCTATTTATAAACAGTCTCACTCAGATGCAAAGTGGATTTATCATCTTTTTGGATTACCATACCTTCACCCCCTCAAAGTTAGTGCATGCTTTGTAAATAATTTTATGGATGATCTACCTTTTCCAGAAGCGTACGGTAGAATGGCTGATTATTTAGTGGATAACTATATTAGTGAAGATGCTATTTTTCCTCAGTCTTTATTGCCTTTCAAATCAAGCTATTTGGGCTTGACAACCAATCCATGCGAATCGTTCCATGCTCACTTTTCTAATGCCTTCTAAAACACTCATCCAAATATAAATATTCTTATTCAAACGTTGTTACAAGTACAGACTGGTGTATACATTAAAATCCAGAGTATATACATTCCAGCCATTGTAAAAACAGGGAGGATTAAGCAAGCTGAGTTGTTCTTACACGAAAAGTTGTTTGAGCAGAAAGACGAAAGATTCCGATTTAATGTGGGTAAGGAAAACTATTTACCGAGAACGAAGAAAATTACAACCAGTGCTGCCAAAATGAAATGCTGAAGTGCAGAATGCTCTAGATATTTTGGACGTGAAGACTAATTTAGCAGAAAACTTTTTATTGGCAAACAATAATGAGCATGGTGTATTTATATTCTCATGTAACACCAATCTTTATTTTTTGTATCAATCAAAAGCTATTTATATGGGCGGCACTCTTGATTATTGCCCAAAATTCTTTTACCAACTGTCTACCATCCATGGATACATTAACGAACACTATGTACCGTTAGTTTTTTTCTATTTTGCCAAACAAGCTAGAAATGACATACGAATTTGTGCTTTGTCGAATTATAGAATATTGCCAAGAACGAAGACCTTTGTTCAAACCCTCGTCTGTAGTTGTCGACTTTGAAACGGCTATCCATTTACCGTGTAACGCTGTTTGGAATAATATTAAGATTATTGGTTGTCGTTTCCACTTGAAGCAAGCTTGGTGGAGAAAAGTACAGCAGTTAGGTTTATCTTCCGATTATAAAAATGGCACTGAAATAGAGAAATGGATTCATTACAGTTTTGGCATAATGTTTTTAAATCCAAAAGAAGTTGGAGATTGCTATGCTGAATATTTGGCCTCAATTCACCCAGACGATGTGAGGGTAACAACTTACGCGGATTATTTAGTAGACAACTATATCAATGAATTTGCAAAATGTCCTCCTCAACTGTGGGTTGGAGGATCTGATTCCTTGGCAAGGACAATCAAAGCTTGCGAATCATTTCATGCTCATTTAAAAAAAAACGTTTACTGGACATCTCAACATTGTACATAAAATACGTAGTACTTTTGCTAAATATAAATATGTAAATGGAGATACAAAACGCGGTCAAGAATATTTAAAAATCAAGTTGTATTTATTTAACACTGGACAAATTAATAGATTTCACTTTGTAAAAATATGTTCCTATTATTTCAATTAGTCGATTAGTGAACACAATCATTAGGGCTGCAAAGTGTTTAAAAGATGAGGCGAGTGTATTCGAAATAAATCCATTAAATGGGTACGGGGCGCAGTTATCCATTTTACTCTCTAAGGTATAATACCGCAGATAAAAATCTGTCATTAATCTCGAGCAGTTATCCGACGCCCAATGGACCAGTGCAATGGTCTGCTAGATCACGCGACCTTACCCCCGTTGACTTTTATGTATGGGGTACCACTAACAACAAAGTGCTGTAGACGCAGCCAGTAAAGAGAAATTCCACGCAGCTCGCTTCGGTACACAATCGTACTTATTCGCTTTCGATGGTGTTCGTGATTCGGTGTGTGAAGGTCTTGTAGATTCAGGTACAAAATGTTGACCAATATCTTTTACTTTCTTTTGTAACGCGTCCACGAACACATCGCATACTGTTCCACGAAGTTAACTACATTAAAAGATATCAACATTTTTTATAAAAATTACACAGGATTTTTAAATAATATTATTCGGTTTAATAGAAAAAATAAATACCGTTAGTACTTAAAAGCTGGTGAGGTCGAATTAATGTAATCGTAAATATGCAAAAAACCTCTTGCATTTATTAAAAAAAATGCATTTAATATTTAATTTGCAACCAAGACAATCTTGCCGAGAAGTATTTAAAGACAGCAACATTTTAATACTTACTGATCTACTTACATACAGGGTGTAGAAATTCTTTACGCAACATAGGGATTTCAATGGTAATTTCTTCATATGAAAATATTTGCTTCCCTAATTATTTTAAAGCAAACTTGTATTGAAGTTTTTTGTAGAGAAAAAAAATCTGTATCCATTTATGCCAGCATTTGTCATTTTACATTTCGGAAAACTGAAAATTTAAAGAAAAAAGTTACCATTTTTAGACAAATCAATGGTGCCTTGAAATTACTAAATCATCTCAAAGCATCAACAAATTAGTTTGCTGTTTATTTGTTTGCATCTGTCAAATGTAACGGCAACCAATCATTAAACGGAAACGCACTTCGTTGAGTTTGTAACTCTGTTAGAATAATGTGTCAAAAGTGTGTGGAACAGAATGGTCGCCATATTGAACAGTTTCTTTAAGTGAATCTGAACTATTTTTCTTGACATAGAATTTCGGCTTAGACCGCTTAGTATTTGTGGATGAACATCCAGCATTCTTTGGCTTAATGTGCCTTGCACCTTGTAAACTCGAACAAGAAACCGCGCAATGACAATGATCTTTGGTGGCTCGTGTTGTTTGAGTATTTTGAGAACGAAGATACTTAGGCAGATTTGGCCTTGCTGCTGTTTGTAACTAATGTTTCGCAAGACCTTGCATCATCAGAGTGAAAGTCGCACTAAGAACTGAAGGGTTAAAGGTTCAGAGTCATTTCAATTCCCCCAACTGGGGGCGGGCTGCTATAGGGAGCTTGCGTCCCTCTTCAGCCAAGAACAGGAATTATAGAATGGGTGAGAGAAAGGAAGGGCGGATAATGGAAGATATGCCAGGAAAGGTGGAGAAATACTGCTCCGGTATTCGCAAAACTGAAGATCGGTGTGGAGCTATTTATAGTCCTCTGTGCAAGGCGCGCGGAGTGACGTAATACCGATTTGTCATTCGAGTGCAACGTAATCCGTGGGGCGTGGTCGTATGACACACCGTAGTTGTAAGATCGTGTATCACAGGAGTCTACGTTTTACTAATCTTAAAACCATCTTCCCTGTTTATATTATTTGGATACTTTTCTATTTCTATGTCTTCACGTATCACTCGCGGGAAGTGTGAGGTATTCTCGCAAGTACTGTAACGTTTTGGAGGTCCCTGAGAAGGGTGCTCTAAGTTTATCATATCGGGTTAGCTCATATCTGAGAAAGAATTCGCTCAACTCTAATATATACAGTCAGCAAAACCACACTATAATTACCATCAATATATTGTTGTTAGCCATTTTTACAAAATAAGTGATAGCTCTAAATAAACTGAATTGTGTCCCCACGCGACGTTCAAATTAACGGCTTTGTTTACATTAATTGTTTTGTAATTGCAAGCAAGATGAAGAAGATTTAAGCGGGATCTGCACCTCTGGGGTTGCGTAGGGGTTGGTGCGGATCTTGCTGGTGGCCTAGGATGGCCTAGCGTTACTTTCAGAGTAACCGTATCGTAAAGTTCGGCCTGGTGTAATTCGGCGAATTTTAGAGGACGGCGAACTTTGACAGCTAGGCGGGCCTGTGGTGAATTTTCCGGTGCTCGGTTCCGAAGACAGGCTTGGACTTCAGGCTTCTGGAGAACGTCTCTAAACGTTCAGGGCGGACCCTTCAGGTAAGTTAATGTATGCGGTTATAGGGATCGAACCGCATTCAGGCGGAACGTGCAATACGATTCTTACAGGTACAGTTATTATTATTATTATTAATTAAATACAAGGGCAGAGACAAATCTATTATGCCCAATATACAAAAAAAGGTCTGTATAAAGAAAAAAAAATAAGTAAAACTAAACTTAAATATTATCCACAAGAGTCGTATCTACTTTTGAAAGCGCTGACACTTGGAGCGGTCACAACAGAGTCGGGAAGAGCGTTCCAATTGGTGAATATCAGGTTTGCTAAAAAATGTTGCCGGTGAGAAGTTCTGAAAGACTCTTTTGTTAGCTTCAATGAATGTCCCCTTAAGCGATCGTTCATGTTACACGTAAAATTAGTTTTGAGATTTGTGGAAAGTTTGTTGTGGAGTATTTGGTAAGTTAATATCGCATCTCCGCGACGTCACCGGTCCTGTAAGAAGGGAAGTTTCAAACAAAATAGACGTTCTTCGTAAGACATCCTTCAAGACCCAGATACCATGCGGGTAGCTGCTCGTTGTGTTCTTTCCATGAGTTGTATATCCCTGACCAGAGAGGGGCATACTCAAGGTGAGGTCGGATGTACGATTTATACAGAGTCAAGAACAAACTTAGGTCTAATTGCTGGAAGCTTTTAGGAAGTAAATATTTTGATGTGTTAGCTCTTTTGACCGCTGCTTGAACTTGTTCAGACCATGAGAGTTTACTATTTACTATGACAGCTAAATGGGGGGGAGCAACTAATAATGGATTTGAAATATTCTTGCGGGGTATAGTCGGGGAGCTTTGAATTTATAGGAAAATACGTTATGAGACGGGCATTCACCGCCTTAGTCTAACATACAGGTCAGGGTTCAGGTGCGTACCCTAGGAGACGAGCATTCATAGCCTCAGTCTAACGTCAGGAGAGAAGTTTTGGGATAAGGAAAAGTCCAGGAACTTTAGTGGGATAAACTCAAGTGCCGTTATTTTCGCGCATAGCGGGCAAGAGTTTGCTATCACTAGTTCGAGGGCTGGTTAGATGCAACGCCTGATAAAGCTTAAATAAACGATGCAATATTTACATACATTGTTTAATGTGCATTTTATACATTTATGCCGATGCTAGCGTTACAGATGTTCTTTCCTTCGAAGTAAACTTGTGTTTGATGAACATCTTCTCCAAGGATGCTGTACCTATACCTGGAAAATCACCTGATGCGTCTTCAGGATGGACATGAAGGCTGCGGTATCAACTTCCCCGTACACCAGGTGTCTTGGCAGTGTAGATTTGGTGGAGTTGACGGTGAGTGACATTGATTAAATTTTCGGGCTTCTTTTCTTGGCTTCCTCAGCTTGAAAGGCCATGGAGGTTTTTTAACGAGTGTAAGAAATACCAAACTAGGGCAAATGAATTGCCTATCTACAGGATGATAGCAGGGGTCGCGGTGTCGACGTGCAGGTTCTTCCGAATACAATTCAAGTACATCATTCGTTCTACATTTTAGAATACATTAAAAAATGGTGCATTTCTGGCAATGACTGAATGCCATTTCACGATGTGCATTCAACTGCACAAATATTTGCACTCCATGGAGCGAACGCACTTTCTTGTATGCCTAGGAGCGAATGTAACGTTCTGGATCCATTCAACAGGGTGTACACAGATTAACTTAGCAAGCGGATACGAAACTGCAGTGTCAGGAAAGGACCTGGACGGAGAATTTGAAATTCTCGACCTTGACAACTGGTGACACCTCTGGTTATGGGCTCTGGTAATTTTTTCTGGACGGCTAGGCTGTAACAGGGTTTGTACATTATTTTAAATTACAACATTTACTGGTTCTGGGTTTTTCAGGGTTTCAGTCTTGAGCGCCATCTGGATGCTGGAACTGCTGGCTGGTGTTTGCCTAGATTCTTTATCCCATATACATTTGAGTTTTTATTCCTGCTCGACCCCTCATGTAACGTTTTAAACCCCTTACTACGGGCACTCTGAAGTTAGGCATCGAGTTGCGTAGGGGTTGGTGCGGGTCTTGCTGGTGTCCTAAGATGGCCTGGCGCTTACTTCGGGAGTGACGGTGTCGTAAAGTTTGGCCTGGTGTAATTCGCCGAATCTTAGCCGGCGGAAAACTTTGACAGCTCGGCGGGCCTGTGGTGAATTTTTCGGTGCTCGGTCCTGAAGCTGGGCTTGGACTTCAAGCTTCTAGAGAATGTCTTTAAACGTTCAGGGCGAACCCCTCAGGTAAGTGAATGCATGCGGTTATAATGTTCGAACAGCATTCAGGCGGAACGTGCAATACGATTCTTACAGGTACAGTTATTAATATATTTGAAATATTCTTGCGGAGTACGGTCGTGAGGCTTTGAATTTATAAGAAAATACGTTCAGAAAGGGGCATTCACCGCCTCAGTTTAACGTCAGGAGAGGAGTTTTGGGATAAGGAAAAGTCCAGGGATGAACTCAAGTTCCGTTAACTGGCCGCGAAATCTTCTTATACATATATCCTTCTGCCGGCTTTATCGGAACAGCCGCTACAGGTATCGTTGAGTGGGAGGCGACGTGGGGGTTGATTCTTCGTTACATCGCGCAAAGCGGGCAAGAGTTTGCTATCACTAGTTCGAGCGCTGGTTAGATGCAACGCTTAATAACGCCTAAATAAGCGATGCAAAATTTACATACATTGTTTAATGTGCATTTTATAAATTTATGCAGATGCTAGCGTTACAGTTCTCTGACGTGCTTAAATTCTAAGTTGAGCCCATTTGTAAACGTATGCTCAGTTACGGCTGATTTTGTGATGCGCCTGTGTTTGTAATCGCCTTTATGTTCTTGAAGTCTTAGATCAACGGAACGACCAGTCTGTCCAATGTAACTCGAGCCGCAAGAACAAGGTATGCGATATACGCCAACGGTTTTTAAACTTCAAATTTTGTATTTTACCGATGTAAAGCCGTTACCCAAAGTTTTCTTGCACGTAAACACAGTTTTGATGTTGCATCGCCACGTTCTATCTTATCAGTCGAACCTTTAACGTAAGGTAGAAATGCTAAACCTTCCAGGGGTGGGGATTCTTCTTTAACCTTTTTTGAACTTTTAGTACCCTTTTCTTATTGTTTCGTTATTTTACAGTATTACTGAGCATATCTTTTTGCTTTTATTTCCCATTGGTGTTTAGTTTCATAGCCTACTAATTTCATATTAGAGATTTATTTATGTTTTTGCTAATATCTCATCTACAAATAAAATAAATAAGGTATGTTATAAATTGCTAAAAAGCTCTTTTTAAAGACTATCTAACTAAAAATCCAATATGGCTGCCATATGAAAAACAAAAGATAGCACTAATAACTTGAAAACAAATAACAATCGGGGGTTTCAGTTTGCAACCAAAAAATTGTCTTAAACAACTATCTGAACATTGTAAAACTTTCGAAGGGGTCACATTAGATGTTATCGAGTTATTGAGGAACATTGAAATCATCAAATTTAGGTTTTTTAAAATTATCTTAAAATTTAAAACAGTTAGGATCAATTTGAAATGAGATTTGTCGCGAGTATGAATTCTGCAAAACATTCCCCATTTAACCGTTGTTCTATCTTTTCTAATAACCGAGGTACCAATGGTGAGCATCGAAATGTGGACACAGTGTATGTTGTGTCCAAAATATGCCCTTGTTCGTCAAGGGTAAAAACCTGAGTTATTTGCAAAATATTACTTTCCTTTTAGTAACAGTTTTTAAGTCGAAGCAAAATTAAGCAGAAATTTATTTTGTAAGCTGCTCAGTCTGTATATTGCTATACACCTTACTGTGCTGTTTAGTTTAGCTAATTTTATTAGCTGAGGTATTAGACTATTTAAGCCTGTATGCTATTATTTTTGTATTGAAATACATTGTTGTTTAGATAAGTTTATGAAAGATATATGCCCTTTTATATAAATTTTCTATTTGAGTTTATTTCTCTTTTGATAGCTCTAGGAGAACAACTACTCTTTCGATAAAATATATATCAAACCCAGTTTCGAAATTTGTACATGGCTTAATTTATATGAAATATTGTTTGAAATTGCAAATAGAAGGGTTTTAAACTAGATGTTTTCTTAATTATGCAGAGAGTGCTCGTTTATACAGGGGAGGCAGGTTGGCCGAATGGTTAAGGCGTCAGATTTAAGCTCTGATCTCGAGAGAGAATACGGGTTCGATTCCCGTACCTGCCATATTTTTTTTATATATTTATTATGAAAGTCTTGATTTTAAGTTAGTTTATTCACGATGGCTCTACCAGAACAAACGACTGAGCTCCTTTTCGACTAAAATGGACCAAGAGCGGAAGATGTTGATTGTATCGCCGGAATTTGTCCAACGTCTTAAGTCTAGCGAGAATACGGAGAAAAATATATTATCACAGCTTGATGACGAAATGCAAAAAGTTTTAAAGTCCAAATTAACTGATCACGATAAATGGGGACAGTACAACCAAGTCTTACAAAGATTCCTTTATTTCACAAACCAGGCACGGCAGCCAATCAAAATACCTATTGAATCAACCAGTAACAGCCTATCAAATGCCGTTATTTTATCTACACTTCCCAAAACTTTTAAGAAAAAAGCTGAAGTTTTCCTACGCATTTTGAGTGCCTCAAACGATGTGAGCTGGGATCACAAGGGTACCGTTACTATAAAGGGTGAAATTTTACCGACGTCTAACATAGTCGATTTAGTTCACGACACTCTGAGGCCTCGAAAAACTAATAATAATCCACCCGGACGCCTACAGTTTGCTGATTACATCAAAGGCCTTAACGTTGCTCAAGTGTTGCTAACTAAACCTAAACAGCAAAAGAAGCCAGCCCTGACTGATACTACAGGAAAAACCGAAATGGAAACTGATAACTGCGAGCCCCATTTAGAATATAAATTAAAAACACCAGATACTCATCAAAGTCCACATCAAAAAGGTTCGGTCAGAAGAACGCCGATAAGGAAACGCCTTCAAAAAAGGGCCGTTAGAAAAATGCCTCTAAGGTAGATGTCATCAACATCGAAAACGAAGGGAATTCTAGATTGGGAGCATCTTAAACTTTAAAATGACACAATGAAATTCTGATTTTATTACTTGCAGCCTTTTTAATTTGAAATGTTGTACACCTCAAACTACAGTTTTGTAAATTGCTAGCGATTTTTGAGGAAATAAGACATTCAGCTGTACATTTATTTTTATATTATTAAGTATTATACGAAATAAGAACAATATATTTGTTTATTACAAAGTGTTTGTGTTTTTTTATTTCTACTCTGCTTTTGTTTTTCACGAATCTGCAATAATTACAAAATCTAAAGCTAAAATATTAGTATTTGAAGTTATTTTACAGTTACAAAGTGTAAAATTTAAAAAAAAAATCAATCTACGATTTCATAATGGCGTGATATAATTTAAAAATTGTGATTTCTTTTAATTTTGTGCGATACATTTTATAAAAAGTGTAAAACATTTGCAAATTTTTCAACGAAATTGTGTGTTTCATTCAGGTTTATGTTAATTTGTGATCAACATACATATATTTTGTATAATTTCAAGTGATATGATGGCAGTTTTGTAAAATTTTAAGTGAAATGAGGGGGCCAGAACATTTTTTCAACGAAATTACGTGTTTTTATTCAAATTTATGTTAATTTGTGGTCAACATATATATATTTTGTATAATTTCAAGCGACATGATGTCAGTTTCTGTAAAAATGTATGTGAGATAATGTGTAATTGGGTGATTTTTATAAAAGTTTCATCGTGTGTTGAATTAAAATGTCATTTTTCGTATAATTTATGTGACATGATATCGATTTTTGTAAAATTTATGTGAGATGTTGTGTAATTGTGTGATTTTTGTTCAATTTTGAGTTAATTTTCGTAATAAAAATGAACAATGAGCCTACGTAACTAAAATTTTGCTTATCGAGATGCTTGTGGTAGAAGATTTTTCAATGAAATTGCGTGTTTTGATGGTGTCAGATCATTTTTTTCAACGAATTGCGCATTTTTATTCAAAAATTATGTTAATTTGTGGTCGACATACATATATTTCCATCAAAAGTATAAAAATTTTTGAGTTTTGTTTATCGAAATGATTGTGGTAGTAGATTTTTTTCAACGAAATTGCGATTTCTTTTAATTTTGAGCGATGTATTTTATAAAAAAGTGTAAAACATTTGCAAAATTATGCATAGTTTATGTAACATGATGTCGATTTTGTAAAAATGTATGTGAGATGATGTGTAATGCGTGATTTTTGTTCAATTTTTGTCGTATGTTGAGTAAAAATGTCGTTTTTTTTGTATAATTTCAAGTGACATGATGTCAGTTTTTGTAAAAATTTATGTGCGATGATGTGGACCAGAACATTTTTCAGCGAAATTTCTGTAATAAAATGCTCAGCGAGTCTACGTTACGGCAATTTTGCTTTTCGAAATGATTGTAGTAGAATATTTTTCAATGAAATTGCTGTTTTTTATTCAAATCTTACTAAAATTGCAACAAGTTAGAGAAAAACGTGTAAAACATTTGCAAAATTATGCGTAGAAATAATTCTAAAAACTGCTTTTACATCATTTTCGTTTTACAAAACGATTTATAAAACGAATTGTGATCATTTTTTAAGTGAAATAATGTGAGATGGTGTATTTTTTATCGCTTATTGGATAAAAATGTCGTTTTTTGTATAATTTCAAGTGACATGATGTCAGTTTTGTAAAATTTTAAGTGAAACAACATTTTTTCAACAAAATTGTGTTTTTATTCAAAATTATGTTACTTTGTGGCCAATTGCGTTTTTATTTTCTTCCGTTTGCATTTATACTGGAATTTTTAAAACTAAAACAGAACATTTTTCAACGAAATTCTCGGTTTTATTCAAATTTATGTTAATTTGTGGTCAATTGCGTTTTTATTTTCGTCCGTTTGCATTTATACCGGAATTTTTTAAACTAAAATGCAGTTTTGATCGATATAGTGACACAATTTCAGACGCTTACTTATAAAATAAAACCAAACATGTCAATCTCGGTGTTACAACGAATATTTGCTACTATGTTTATCTCTTTCTTACTCAAGCAATACGTGTATCTTCTTGTTCATGTTATCTTATTGCCGATATATATATAATTGTGGCTGACAGGCAACGACCTGTTAGGCCATTTGAGGATGACAAAATAGAAAGCCTCCTCGGGGCTATAATGTCTTTTGTAATTACACATAGCAGCATAAAATTAATCATATTCTAGCATTTCAAATATGAAAAATGGATAATAGCCTCGGTTTTATAAATAATCCTTTATCTAATAGACGTGTCTGTCTGGGACGCTGTTTTATCCGGGACGCTGTTTCAGCAGCCAAACCGTAAGAGATAGAGAAAAAAGTTATATGTTTGGAATGGTCATGTCAGGTCAGGAACCGAATTTCAGTCACGTGACACTTCCGGTTTTCGAGAAATCACAAAAAGACCGTTTTTCAAATAGAACGCGTATTAAATAAAAACTGTTTCGGCCGCCAAACGTAGCTGCGACCCTCTGCGCCTTAAATCCTCGATCGGTTAGGAAACCACTTTGACACCTTCCAGGTCTGGGTGGTTGCCTAACCGATCGAGGTTTGAAGGCGCGTTAAATGAGACATTTGTCTCACTGGACTGCTAGTTTAATAATATTATATGAGACCTTTTCATATATAGTATTTAAATCTAATATACATAAATACGCCGATGTGCTTAATTAAAAGGTATCTGTAACCTAATGGGACAATATCGTAATACATCAGGCCCTTTGAAATTTTAATTTTAACTGCACGCTTGCGAATTATTTCATTGACAGCAACGACGAGAACTAGAGCGTTAATACACGGGGCTAATGATAACACTAAATAAGCGCGCATGTTAAAAATACACAAAAATCCAGCACCCACAATGAGCCATTAAAAACAGTAACTTAATAATGTTAAAATTCTCACTTATTCGACAAACTTGGAAAAGCATATCTCGGTAATAAACTGATGCAGAAGCGGATAAAAGCAAGAGTTCCCATAGCTCAGGGGATCCGGTGCCTGGGTACTGGCCAAACAACTAGGGTTCAATTCCCACTCGGGGCCGTCGCAAAAAGCTTTTTTAAATTAAATAAATGCGAGAAAACTAAGATGGCCGACACCCCGGGAAGTTTAAATTCAAAAATAGGACTTAGAAAAAAAATCTGAAAAATTCAAATATTCGCCCGAAAATTCAAAATTAAAAGGACAGCCGCGAGAAGTGCGCGCGCAGAAAACCAAGATGGCCGACACCTGGGAAATTTAAATTCAAAAATTGGAACTTAGAAAAAAAATCTGAAAAATGTCCTATAGTAAGTAGGGACAATGGAAATCGCGTTAATCCATTCGGCGCGTAATTCCGGAAGCAAATTAAAAATGGCCGCAGCGTAATTTAATCAGTAGCACATATGTAAATTACATATCAAACTTCATATGTGATTAATTAGATCAAACCGCGAAATTAATTAGATCAAACCGCGAAATTAATTGGATCAATCCGCGAATTAAAACCGCGAAATCCGCGAATTAAACCGCGAATCCGCGAATCAAATAAAAAGTGGAGGGGAGAGCTGCCCTCATTCTACTTACCTTTGTTTTTAAGCGTTGTGGCAGTTTAGACGTGAATACCTGTTTTTATTTTCCAAGGGCTGCCCAACCTAGTCTAGTTCGTCTTGCCACTTCAGTTTTTAGTCCATGTTTCAATGTTGTAATTAATTGACCCAGATCTGGATGTGCTTCTCAAATCAAAGTTGGCCATAATTTTAGTTTTGCTAACGTTTATTTTTAAACCAACAGTTAAAGACGCTTTGTCTAATTGTTGTAACATCGACTTGACACTTGTGGCAAATAGGACGATATCATTGGCGTAACGAAGATGTGATACTTTTTCGCTGTTACTATTTACACTAGTGTGTTCCCAGCTAAATGTTTTAAACACGTCGTATAGGGCTGCGGTAAAAAGATTCGGGGATATAGTATCGCCCTGTTGCACACCCATGTTTACTTGAATTTGTTCTTCGTACTGATATAGTCTATGTTCATCGTGCAGGAGTTGTATAAGTCTTTAATAATTTCGATGTATACTGTACATACGTTATTACATTAAATCTAGTTTATATGTAACTTGTAAATATTCAGAACAATATAAACCTTATTTCTACTGTGTTATCTGTCTATGCACTTACGTTATTAATCGAACCCTTGGCATCTGATCTAGTCGGAACAAAATTTAATATAATTGCAAATGCCTTAGGGTAAAAATTTACATAACATTACAATTGTAGTCAATTCAGCTTTGTTCGAG
This sequence comes from Agriotes lineatus, assembly GCA_940337035.1. Taxonomy (NCBI): domain Eukaryota; kingdom Metazoa; phylum Arthropoda; class Insecta; order Coleoptera; family Elateridae; genus Agriotes; species Agriotes lineatus. Next base: position 61,407 of record CALNHX010005171.1, read on the forward strand.
AAGTTCAATAGTTTTCTAAAATTATAAACTGTAATACTATAAAAACTGTAGCGTGCCAATTACCCATTATGAACTCATCTTTTCTGTTACTAACTTTATTTAGCGTGTCTGGTATCTGGAACTCAAAGTTGTTCCTTTCAGTGTTGTGTGCATCTTTGCTGGCCGCATATGTTGTGGCGATTACAATATTGTGGCCAGGAATGTCTAATTTCGCTTTTAAAGTCTCGTCCATTTTTTGTATAGGTATTTTTTATGTGTCAAGTCAATATCAGTGCCATTTTAAGTAATATAAAGTATAGGCTGGGGTCGGTAGCTTCAGTGGTTAAGCATTCTGACTACTGCTCTAAAAAAATCTAAAATAAAAAAATGCGGATGAAAGCCACAATGCCATCATTCGGAAGTGATGTAAAGCCGTGGATCCCGCGTTACTATGATGTGTAGCATGTAAAAGATCCCTTGCTAGGGTTGGAACTGCTTAGTCTCGGCAAAATTCTAAGTAGAACTTTGACCATATGACCACAGCAGTCGGTGTCTAACGTACTTGGTACTTCGCACGCCTAGACCTTCTACATAACAAACAAACAACAAACAAAATAAAGTATAGATTTTTGTGTAAATATTCGTTTTCGCGTCTTCTGATTCAGACAAAGTGGTTTTCGAAATTATGTCTGCCTGTCAGTGAGTTTTGCTAGTCTCGGTCAGTCTGTCAGTCTGGTCTCCTCTAGAGCCCAGGCTGTTTAATCGATTGGCTTAAAAATCGATATCTATGTTTTTAATATAACTTCGCAAATCTCAGTGATTTTTTGGCTAAAATCGACCAACAGTAAGTGACACTATTCTAGGTTATTTAGGTCTTTCGATTTTTTATAATAAAATAAAATACAATTCTTTAATACAATATAATTATCTACAACTTTTGTTTGAAAAGTAGAAAAGTAATAATTGTAGTTATTGGCAAAATCTCTAAATTAAAATTTCACAAAAAATTTCTCAAAATCTGTAAATTAATAACGGGAATGGTTTTTTAAAACAGTGTTATGGGTATATTATCTAACTGCCTATAACTTTTGTAAATAAATATATAGTAATCTCAAAAGATTTTTTTTTGGGGAATCGCCTTTTCGTTGAATTTAAAAAATTACTATAAAAATCAGTAAATTTTGTGAACATGTACAGTTATATATCTGCAAAGAGACAGAATAACTTTTATTTTGGTGTTATATATGTTAGCGAAAACAATTAATTAAAGCGTCAATTAAAACAAGGTATCGCACCAACTTCATTAATAAGTGAATTACACCGCATTTAAGTAATGCAACGCTCTCTGCACCGGCACCGTCGGGCCACCCACGGAAACGAGTCTGCCCGCTCACACACGCATTTGAATTGTATCACACAATATTGCTTTCATAGGGCAGTCGTCTCGCAGACAGTTTTATGGGATGCAATTAATAGCGCCGGTGACCCCAAAAGGTCAAGAAATCAACACCACCGAAGGGCTAAATTCAGCTAGAACCTAACACGGCCAATCCTGAAGTGTTTTTCGCTCTCGAAAAACCCAGATTTGCTAAACAAATAACATAGTACGGCTTGTGCTTCGCCGTACACACATGTTAGTAACTCATGCCGGGTACTTAAGAACTTATCATTCACACGTGTCGAACTGACTTGTCTTGTCACCATAGTGCTCAGAGGACACAGTTATCACAATCATCAGTTTTTCAACTCTCAAACATTTACCCTGTCAACATATGTCCAAAACATACACGTCTCCAACATTATACTTGGTACTCAGAGGCCATCAACCATGTCACTCCGCAATGCTCAGTACGAGGCTCATCAAGCAAGCGTTTATTAAGTGAAAATGATAAAATTGCAGTTACTAACTCGGATATAATTTGACAATCCGAGCCCACAGATGAGACCCTAATAACGATTACAAATATCAAAAAGACTAATTTCCACTAAAACCAACTCGGATCAATTGGCTTTTAATTATTTAAATTTTTCATGTTCGTCCGTAATATAGTCCTCATACAACGACGCAAATCACTGTTAAAATTACTAAACTCAGATAACCAGCATTACGTTTTCGAGGAAACGCAATTCGTAGATCAATTTTTAAATTTTCCCAGTTACGATCGGAAGGATTCCGTTCCTCATACCAACATTTAACAGAACTTATAAAACATGCCACTCTAACCAGAGCATCCCGATCAGATTAACCAAATTCTTCTTTAAACCTCGCAATATTAGCAATCCGAGTATTTCTTAAGTTAAGTACTTAGCTTAAACGCATTCCAATCTCTTCCTACTAGGCTCCAGCCATCAAATCATCCTGGAGCGTCGCCTTTCAAAACTTTTCCCGGCTACAGCCACCTGTTCGCGAGTAGACCAGCGAAATTTCTCTGCCAGCTGTTAAAATTTAACACAGCACCAACTAGCATTCGCATCTTCGGGGTCGAAATTCAGCCCGAGCCCGACACTTCCCGAAAGCAAAGAGAACCGTCTGTTAAAGCATCCCTTGATTCCATCACGACTACAATTCACTTTCATGTGAAACGCGAGCCAATCCCACTTCTGATGTTAGCGAAAACAATTAATTAAAGCGTCAATTAAAACAAGGTATCGCACCAACTGCATTAATAAGTGAATTACACCGCATTTAAGTAATGCAACGCTCTCTGCACCGGCACACAATATTGCTTTCATAGGGCAGTCGTCTCGCAGGCAGTTTTATGGGATGTAATTAATAGCTCCGGTGACCCCAAAAGGTCAAGAAATCAACACCACCGAAGGGCTAAATTCAGCTAGAACCTAACATATATTTTTAAAGTGATTGTTACTGTCAACTGAAATTTGTATGTGCGAGTTACGCAGTAAAAGAAAGTCGTGTGATAGCCACATCTTATCTTCCTGTTTCTGTAAGGGTTGCTACTGTACCATATGATCGAAAACTTTTAACTTCTAGAGGGCGGTGGATTTAAAAAAAAATATGTTGGCAGTGATGGGTAAAGGTACTTAATAGTATAACCTATACAATTTTGACAGAATCAATTACCTTTTACAGGATGTTTAATACTGAACACAAGGTGGTGCTGTGTATGGAAAATGCAGGAAATCATTTGAACAGCTGTAGTTGTTTTTGTTACTAATATCTTTATGTATTCAACAAAATGTTTGTATTTGTTAAAATTACATTCTTGATATAACCCTAAATTGACAGATATAAAATGCCAATGTGACTTTTATTACCACGACTGCCAACAACATTTTTTGACAAAATAATTTCACAGCCCTGTAGAGGATAAAAGTTTTCGATCATACTGTATGTTCCAAGTACTAAATTGAAAGTCAGTTTTTGTTCGTATCGTCGTCTGTTATTAAAATGGTTACCCGAGGCTTATTTCTAGGATATTTAGTTTTAGTAATAATTGCTTTCTCGAGGTGCTGGCCTACCGGAACCCCCAACCAGGTACTTTAATATCGATATTTGCATTCAAACATATTGCTAAACAAAAACTAGGGAGATCTATTTTTCTGTTTCTGTTGCCAATATACTTATAGGTAATGAACACATCCATAGTTCTGCAATACTCTAATAGCGTGGGATTGGAAAAAGATAAGATTCGGTCCAGGAAGACCAAGTAGTAAAGAACAAAGGGAAGGGTGTCGTTGACAAGTTGAAGAAAGTGAGCAACCTCAGCTGGGGTACCTCGTGGTAGTCACAAAGGTAGTCACAATAGGTAAAAAGAAAAAAACGGCAATTTGATAGAACTTTAAGTTACGTGCAGCTAGATATGTCAGAGATCGATTTAAGCTAGCCAGTGTAATTGCGTTACTTACCCGTTGTTTGTTTTTACTTTGACTGTAGCTCTAAGTAGGGATATAATAGTAAATATTTTGCAGTATAGGTTTCCTAAAAGCAACCCTATCCGATATTAGGAAAATAGGTATACCTTATTGTAATGACTTTAAAACGGGCTATTCTTGTTCCACGTTTGTAGCACCCTTGATGTTAGGCCATTTTGAGTGTCGCTGCATGGATCAGATTGTCTTTACCGTTTTTTTGGTAATATTGATAAAATTTTGGAATTCAAACTTGGCACTCCTGTCCTTTTTGAAAGTTTTACGTGTTCAGCTTCAGAGCAATGCGATAACTTGACCATATTTATAAACGCTCTACTTCTCGAGATGCTTCTATAATGATAGCGATGCCTTAGACGAATTACGATAATAAATAGGTTTTGTCTTAGAGCGCCAGATGCGGCTCAATTCCACTAGGATATAAACTTCGCTGTATCGATTCCAAGCTCTATATTTACTCAAATATTTTTTAGCCTGTATAGTTTCCGTACATCATTTATATGAAGAATTTTTTGTATTGACTTACATTCAGTATAAGAATACTTTAAATTTTGGATTTATTTTAAATCTAACGAAACCAGTGTAATTTATATAATAGTTTGAAGTTAAACTATTTAATCAACTCCCACGTATGTTTTGTATATATGAAATTCGTGTCGTTTATTTGTTACTCGTAATTTCGAATCTACTAGAACCACCTATTTGCACCCAAGATTTATTAAAGCCTTGGTACTTGAACTTATACAATATCGTTTATTCTTCCATTCGAACCGTTGATATTCTCTCATCTTTTTTTTTTAGATTTAGGACTGTGAGAGAGGCTCTTGACGGTTAGCTACGTTCGATTAGAGTGCAATATTTTAAACTTGAGATTTTTAAAATAGTTATTGTGAATTATTTCCATAAATGTATAGGTGCTTGGAACACCCTTAATGGAAAGAATATTTAGTTAATTAATGGCGTGAAGGAGGTTGAAAGCTTGTATTAAATATAATACATTCTTTCTTTCAGTTTAAAATGTGCGTATATTTTAAAAATGCTAACCCATAATTCAATTTAAATAGAGCAACGAGGATTCACAGGGTTTTAGCTAAAGTCTAATTTTGGCAGTCTCACATCGAGTTAGACAAGCAGACCCTACTATGGAAACGAGGGCGGAATATTGATAAGGTTTGCATCATAGACGGTGAATTTTGAATTTTATTGCCTATCTGTTTCGACAAAGATTTCTCTAGTATTTTCGCATTTGTCTATTAAGAGCGACGCAGTTGTAGTAGTAAATATCTTTAAATATGTAGGTTCACGATTAGTTCAATAAACGTAAAATATTGATAAGAATTGCCTATACGCTAGTATTAAAAAAATATTTAGTTTTGGCTAGTTTATTTATTTATGGGCAGTTTGCATACTTATTTAAGCTAAACGCAGCTGTTGAGTATACGTAGATATTCAAATTTAGATTTAGTTTAATCAATGCCATATTTCAGTAAGAATGGGCACAGAGATTAACAAAAAATCAATTTTGCTTATTTAGGGCGAACACAAAATACGTGATGGGAAAACTGTATGGTTAGTATCAAGTGTAAAGAAAGCGCTGATATCACTTTGGGGACTACTGGTTCAAAACACGAAAACTTTTCTTGTTTTCGTTCCCGGAATTTGCATATCGTTGTACGCGGACTGCCAAGCCAAAGATCATCTTTATTTTTTACGACCTTTTTAATCCCTCGATGCCGTTTAATTTGGTATGAGGCTGACAGGCCTTCCCATTGTTCCTAAATTGTGATTCCGTCAGAAACTATTCAAATCGCTCACGAGCCGGTATTGAAGTTTTCATATTGGAGTTCGTTCACCCCCTGTTTAATTTCCAAAAAACATAGCTCCAAAAGTTTCAACATCCGGTGTTACTGCTATGTGAAATTAATGACTTACATTATGAATTTATGCATATCAATATATTACGAGAGCTCATGTACGAGTATTTACCCTGTAAAGTTTATGAAACAGCAAAATTTAATTTAGTTAGTAGTCACTGTAAACCGATTAATTCTCAAGTTGTTTCTGTTGCAACTTATTATAACGTCCGCGTATTTGATACCGGCTAGAAATGATCTCTCTTAAATTAGTTAGGGGTAATGTAGTTTGTGTTAATTACTTAATGAAAATTTTAAAGCTGTTATTGCTTAATGTTTGAAATAACGTTCTATTTGTAAATAAAAAAATTGTTTATATTCCTGATTTCAGATTCAATTCTAATATTGCTGTATAGAATGTTAATCCTCGTTTGAATTTTCAGAATATAGTTTATACTAGAAAACTTAAAGGGTGTTTTAGAACATGTAGCTTCCACTTTCGAACCGGACTGTGGGTGTAAAGGTATTTAATAATTCAAGAAAGGCGTTTCAATGTAGCTAGTCGAAATGTTAAAAGTAAAGGGAGTGGCTGCGTGGAATATAGTGTGTTTTCTGCTTGTTCACCAGACTTGAATTAATTTGATTCTTATATTGCAAGGCATGTGGCAACGCAAAGGAGTTTCTTGCTAACATTTCTTAAAAAACGTAAAGCAGTCAGTATCGGTTCTGTCAAACCTATGTATGTATATGGGCGCCAAAAATGCCAGACATACATAGTCGACACTAAGCTTTCAAGACGAAAGGAACCCTTTGTATTAACGAGTTATATCTATTTTTACTGAATATTTATTCTATTTAAGAACGTTAAACTTAAAATAGCAATTACGAGTACTAATAAACGAAGATATGGTAAAACATACATTTGTTATAGGGGAAACATTGTTTACCACAAGTAACAAGCTTAAAGGGAGCCAGTAGATCAGCACGAAGAGGGTCGTAGACTGAAATAGTTAGGCAGTTGTACCCGAATAGCTTACGGGATACACTTGTATTATTTCCAGGCGCCAGTTGGTGTGCACTGTACATGCTGATCAGGACCGTAACTAGGTATAGGCCGAGTAGGCCCCCGCCTACAGGCGCATGCGGAAAGGCTGGCCAAAATGGGACTGACAAAATAATTCCTCTCATACTAATAAAAAAATAATAATAAATAAACAAGTGGGGGATTTTACAAACTAATTTATTTCTAATATTAACGATTTTAGGCTAAATAATGCGAATTGCGCCTATACCTTGTGCAGTTTGCATAGGGAATGTTATAAGTCTACCAGATTGTAACGGCGTTTGTTTTACAATTCCCACATATATATATCAAGGCATTAGTATTATTAGCTTTTAACCCTCTGCATGGGTGGCCTTATTCTAACTATTAAATTGTTTGCATTGTTAAAACTGACAGTAATACAGTAGTGGCGACAAACTAACTTAAATTTTAAACAACTGTTGAAACAGGTTCACTGATTGCACATATTACATATAAATTACGTTCACTGCTCTGGGCTCATCGCTGGTACAGTGGCCCATTGCAACAATCAGCAGAACACCACAGACCGATTTCGAGAGTTTACTTGTTCTACTAATATACCATTTTTTCTTATAATTACTTGCCGCTAGAATTTGTTCAATTGAAGACCCTTCTGCCACCCTACAGGTTCGGTGTCGGCCCAGTTGCGCCCGGCCCACTTGCGCCCACCGCCATTTTCGACCCATTTGCGCCCCAGAAGAATGTCAACGGTAATTAAGGTCTCATTTGCCTCCAGGCTTGCAACTCATTAGTCATCAGGACACCCGAACTTAGCCAACTGACTAGTGCGGCGGTCTTCTACCTGCAAATTAGTTATTACAAACACACAAAATTTAACCATTTTTCCCTTAGCTGTCCTAACTTTTATGCGTTTCTGTTGGTACTTTAATGTTTGTGTTTATTTGAGATTTATTTTAAAATTTTAGTAGGAGTTTTTACACTGGTATCAAATTTATTGATTAATGATTCAGGTTATTAGATTAGCGTATTTTATCAGCGTGTCAGTGACACCTAGTTTTTGAACATAATGTTATGGGAATTAAACAATATACTAAGTAACTTTTTATACTCGTATTTTATATAGTTCTCCATCCACTTTTAGAAAATAAAGGAAAGGAGTTACTTAGTAGAGGATAGGGCGGATAGGTTAACAAAGGTTGTACCATTTATAACTTTTTTTAATAGTTATTGTCAACTAAGGTCTTTCTATTTTAGCTGACCTTCGCCTGTGTTTCATTTAGTATAAAAAGAATGTATGGTTTATTTGGTAGAATAAAGATAATATTATTATTAAATATACGATTATTGTTTATTGAATCTGGCAAAAATGACTAAAAGCTTTTAATTCGATATTATTCGTAACAGACAATATAGCGTCCCAAGAATGTGTGGTTCACTTTTAATTAAAAAAATCTAATAAAAATTTAATCTATGCTTTTATTAGATTTTGACGCTACTGTTATTGGCCTTACAGTTTTTTAATTACTTCCAGTATCTGATCAGGTCTAAGTTAGGATCCAAACGATTTTAGGTAAAAATTTGTTGAAATCGGTAATTACAGTAGTTTTGTGTCAATCTGCGGAACAAAATCCGAGCCAAACGAAAACATTCTACACATACACTTATACAGTGTCCGCCAAAAAGTCGGCATAATATGGAAAAAAAAATTTAGGTTTTTCAAAAATTTTTTTACATCAATAATTTGTGCTTTTCTAAAAACCTATGTAGCCCTTATCATATATACCGAGTGATTTTTATTTATTTAGAAAATTGAGTTTTTCGAAATTGTCAAAATCCAAAGTGCTATTTCTCGCAAATTAAGTAAGATTTTAATAAGCTTTTTTAGAGTGTGTTATCTTTAGTTAACTGAACAATATCAAGACCAGAAAATACCTAATTTTTTCACTTTAGCTAAAAATAAATTTTTTTAATATTTTCAAAATTTCACATACCAAGACTTAATATTAAAATTCATTTTTTTTGTGTGAAGACTAAAGATTTATATTTGAAAAAAAAATACAAAATGTTAATTACTTCTTCAGATTTTTATTATTTACCGAAAAGTAGTATGTTTGCATAATTTTTACGTTTTCTATGTAAAGAGCTTTTTAGGAGAAATATTTTTCAATTCTAATTAATATCTATTTAAATGGCGCTTAGAAACTCTAATCTAGCCCTGTAAATGAATTACTGTTATAAAAATGCTGTAAATGTTCTATTACAGTTGTCTAAATGAGGCAAAAAAAATTGAATTTTAATAGTCTTGGTATGTGAAATTTTGAAAAATATTTAAGAAATTGAAAGATTAATTTTTAGCTAAGTCGAAAAAAATAGGTGTTTTCTGGCCTTGAGATTGTTCAGTTAGCTAAAGATAACACACTCTAAAAAAGGCTCATTGAAATCTTACTGAAATTTCCTAGAAATAGCACTTTTCGGATTTTGAAAATTTCGAAAACCTGCATTTTCTAAATAAATAAAAATCACTCGGTATATATATGATAGGGGCTAAATAAGTTTTTAGACAAGCACAAGCTATTGACATAAAAAGTTATTTTGAAAAATCAAAAATAAAATTTGTTCCCATATTATATCGACCTTTTGGCGGAAGCTGTATATTTTTTGAAAGTGGGTTTTTTCTTTGTATTCGGCGAATGCGAAGAAAAGTCAAAAATTTGCGGTCAGATAGTTACATGATCACAATACCTTTCTTGTACTATATACCTTATACACACATAGTAATATATTGGGTAGGATATAGCAGGAAAGTAAAAAGATTAATATTCTTCCCAAATGCATGATTGACCCCACCATGAGCCAAATTTTCGTAGTTTAAGTAAAATTAATAATCAAATTGTAAAGGTAAGCGAACGTATATTTTTCCTTAAAACATGTAAAAAACATTATTTAATCCCTAAATTTTTACAAACAAAAAACTCACATATCATTTTTCAAAGTAATTATCATAAACAACAATTTTTAAAATTTCAAAACCACACTGCTATGAAAACCTTAACTTTTTTAATAAAAGACAGTTATTTTCACTTGAATAAACTTAAACAAGAACTACATGCATTGATAACAGAAATATGTGAACAACCTTGCATTCTTCCCAAAATTTAAATATTAACTTCCCTTCGCACTTTCTCCAGGCTTAGGACTGGCAGCTAACGAAGCATACTTCTGTTATGCTGGCGTGTTTAAAAGTTGTGAAACAGCCAAACTGAATCTTGTCATATATTTTGTTTTTTATTCGTGTTTTTTGCAATTTTTTAAAATTTTTGTGTTTTTAATGTTTTTTTGTGTTTTACATTTTAAATTAAATACTACACTGTTTATATAAAAACTTTTACAGAATTTCCATACTGAAGTTAATCTAGCTTTTGTATGTACGATAAAGTGCGTAATCATTTTCCTAAATCGCCTGTATTTTCAAATTCCGCCATTGTCTGCTCCAATTCCAATTTTACATATTTAATTTTTCTTCTTTTGCCTTCTAAGTTCAAATATTTCCTATCGTAAACATACGCCATATATTCTGCTTCCCTTTTCAGAATCTTGACTAATTCGAAAATATTTGGATTTGGTTTTAAGAGTCGGTTCAACCTGTTGTTCCATACTTCAAGTGCATTGTTGGTTCTGTGTCTGTGAGTGTAGCAGTTCCACATTTCTCTCCCTATGACGTTATTTTCCAACCATTGATCTATAAAGTAATCATAAAACGATGTCAGTTTATCATTTTCTGGGGAGTTTTCCATTATATACTCGTATAACCAGCCGTCGTCAATATGGTTTAACGGTAAATATGCCAATGCAGCACGCATACGTACATGTAATCGTAGTTCTTTATTTTCTATGTATTCTGTTGCAAGTCCCAGAGTCTGAACATTTCGCCATAACGCTTGATTAAAATGGAAATTACACCCAGAAATTTGAACCTCAGGAAACACATGTTTCAAAGCGGAGATGGAAGCCTGTTCGAAATCAATCTTGACAACCATTGGATTCTGAGTGGCTTGAACTTTTAAAATTGAAAATAATGTTGCATATGTATCGAACCTTTTATTCGGAAGCAAAGCGTATATAACCGAAGTACTCCCAATATCCACATGAACGGTGTAAATCTGATAAAATTGTTTGCTACAACTTTTAAATGTCCCATCCATGAAAAAGGTCTGCCCCTGTGATAAGGCCTCTTTACCTTTTTGACTTGCAAAAATTAAAATTCTGTCTTCTACCCCATCATATCCCCATCATCGGCGAAAAGAAAGGTTGACCCATCTGCCATCTCCAATAGATCTTCAGGAAGAATGAACAAAAAGGGTAGTTTACCAGAAAAGAAAATCGTTTTCGCTTCCCTATCAAGGCCTACCTGTTTTTTCAAAAACTGAAAATTTTCTTAAAATTCTTTTCAAACCAAGCAGGACCGAATGCCAGAACCTTAAAATAAAATTCAACATTTTTTAGTCCATCTCACTTCTTGTAACATCAATCCTGGAACCCACTGTATAAGTGCATTTGTAGAATGTTTTCGTTTGGCTCCGATTTTGTTCCGCAGATTGACACAAAACTACTATAATTACCGATTTTAACAAAATTTTCACCAACAATCGTTGGATCCTAACTTAGACCTAATCAGATTTTGGAAGTAATTAAAAAACTGTAAGGCCAATAACAGTAGCGTCAAAATAAAAAAAAGCATAAATAAAATTTTGGTTAGATTTTTTTATTAAAATGTGAACCACACATTCTTGGGACGCTGTATTCTCTGTTACGAATAATAGCGACTTAAAAGCTTTTAGTCATTTTTGCCAGATTCAATAAACAATAATCGAGTATTTAATAATAATATTGTCTTTATTCTACCAAATAAACCATACATTCTTTTTATACTAAATGAAACACAGGCGAAGGTCAGCTAAAATAGAAAGATCTTAGTTGACAATAACTATTAAAAAAAGTTATAAATGGTACAACCTTTGTTAACCTATACTACGCCCTATCCTCTACTAAGTAACTCCTTCATTTATTTTCTAAAAGTGGATGGAGAGCTATATAAAATACGAGTATAAAAAGTTACTTGGTATATTGTTTAATTCCCATAACATTATGTTCAAAAATTAGGTGTCACTGACACGTTGATAAAATGCGCTAATCTAATCATCTGAATTATTAATCAATAAATTTGATAGCAGTGTAAAAACTTTTACTAAAATTTTAAACTAAATCTCAAATAAACACAAACATTAAAGTACCCACAGAAACGCATAGAAGTTAGGGCAGATAAGGGAAAAATTGTTAAATTTTGTGTGTTTGTAATAACTAATTTGCAGGTAGAAGACCGCTGCACTAGTCAGTCGGCTAAGTTGGGGTGTCCTGATGACTAATGAGTTGCCAGCCTGGAGGCAAATGAGACCTTAATTGCCGTTGACATTCTTCTGGGGCGCAAATGGGTCGAAAATGGCGTTGGGCGCAAGTGGGCCGGGCGCAAGTGGGCCTATATCGGTTTACACGATAGCAGCTTTTATTTAAAAAAAAGGGATGATTGAGCTCGGTATGCTGCAAGGCTCATACTAGGTGCCGACGGAAAAAGCTTTACGTTTTAAATATTATATGTATTGATTAGACGGTGTGGCGGTCTTTACTCGCTTTTGAGTACACCACATAGGTGGTCTTGTCCCACTTAAAATCATTTTTGCATTTTTAAAATTCACTTGTACATAAAACAGTTACCAAAGAAAATGTTTTCAATGTCTGTAAAGCAGAAGCGTGCTGCAAGGAAACATGTTTTGCTAGATCGAATTATCATTGAAGAGTCTTCAAAATTATCTACAAAATAAGTAAAAAATAGCTTAATGCTGCTAATCTTACTGAAACATTTAGTAATGCGAATTATATAAATTTGGAAAACTAAAAAAAATATTGCACCCAGTGGGAATCACTTTCCAAGATTTTTTCAGATCTTCACGTTTCACGGTCCTTAGGAAAAACGGGTTTTCTCAATTCCGCCTGTCAACGGTATAACACAAAAACTTAATTGTTGGAAGATGATATTTTGCATGCAGATTGTATGCCTTCCTGGCATGAAACCAAGAAGATTTCGGTAAAATATATACAGCGTGAGCACCTTAAAAAATAAAATTCTTTTAATTTTTGTTTTAACTCCGGAACTATTATTTAAATGAGAGTAATATTTTGCACATAACTCTGTTTGTACCTTTGAAAGAAAAGACCATATAGTGGACCAAACATAAGGTGAACACCTTAAAAATACATTTTTATTTATTTTCGCTTTACATTAGAAATAGATAAAAGTAATAATTTGCACATAGTTCAGGCTTTACACTTGACGAAAATGGAACGCAACAGTTACAGGGTAAATGTAAAAAAATGAAAAGGGTGCAAGAGTAGGTGTGTTCAGTTTAATATAGCCGCGATCCGAGAGATCCTGGATGATCCAGTAGATCAGACGGATAGAAATTAAATGGCATTCGCAGGCGCTGCAGTTCGAATCCCAGTACCGGTAATGTTTTTCTTTAATTTGAATATTGATACAATTCGCACAAGCAAGTGTTTTATTGTTTCAGTATTATTATTTTCCTTTGTTTTTAGAATTGTTTAGTGTAACAATGTCCACTTGCGAGGGAAGTTCTTAGTAAAGCCTTTTACAGATTTTTTCTATTAGAATTGTGTTTTATAATCTTGGTTTCTGTTCCTATTTTATTTGTGTTAAATTTTATTATATTAACATTTAGTTGTTTATGTTTAAAGCTTTTGAATTTAAAATGTTGGATTAATTTTTGAATACCTATCTGTGTGTTTTGAATACATTACATCATATATCCGGAGATAAATGTAAAAGTCATACAGTAGTCGTTAGTCGTTAGTGTACTGAGGGGCGCAAAAATGTTGGCTTGCCTACAATACAAGTTTGTCTAGTTACGGCCCTGATGCTGATCATGTAATGGTAAAATTCGATCAAACTCCGAGATTTGGGCCTTATTTCGTGATCTGCTAAAATAATGTTAATAAAATTACATTTAAGCGGGCTACCCTTGCGGATGCGACCGCGATAAAGAAAGGGAACCAAAACACTTCCTGAAAGTTCGATGCGTTTTCCGTGACGTCACGTCGCACTATGAGCAGAATCTTCACATATGATCGTCTGGGAAACAATTTCACAGGTGAAGCAACATTAATAAACTGGCGAGGAGCGCCTAAGACGCTATTGTACTTCTAATGGGGATATGCCCCAAAATTTATTTTAAATAATGTAAACTAAGTTATTAAAACACATAAATAATGAACGGTATATCACATATGCAATGCTAAATAATAAAAAATATTTAACATAAAGCTTGGAGCCGACCAGATGTGAAAGAAATGGAAAAGCAACCAAAGAGAATGTGCAAAATGGTACTAGAAAAAAGAGTCCTTCGGCTAAGATGTTTCTGGGGTAATTGTCTTCGGTTCTATAGCTGTCACTCGGATTTATGTGTTAAATAGTTTATTCGCGGCTAGCTACTATATAAACTGCTTTCAAAATAAAAAAATATGTAATATACATAAGCTTAATGGATAGGATCCTTTATTTCCAGGTTATAAGTAAGCGCCAGGTATCAAAACCTAAAACAAACAGTTTTCTACCAATAACACGAGACGTAGAGCGGCCCAATTTAAAAATTACCACACTCGATGTTAAAATAAGTTGCTATACTGTTTACAAAAATCAAGAATAATAATGCCTTTTATTAAATCAAACTAAAATGCAAGCGATATAAATTATAATGTTCAAAGGGGCGAAGTTCAGACAGGCTAAATTATTAGTGGTCTATTCTACCACAGAAGGACAGAAAAAATAAAGAAGGGAAAGCAAGCCAACACTACAACAAACAAAAACAGTAGTATAGTAAGTTATTAGCAATTTATGTTTCTATATACGTAGTTTACTTGCCTTTGAGCCCAGGCTCCAGAATGTTTCAATTAAGTTTAAATTAAATAACAACGATCCGTCGATTTATCTCCAAAATATTTTTATTAGCTTCTTTCAAATTATTATCATCCCCACATTCTTGCCCCTGATAGTTTTTTTGTGGCTGGAGAATAAATAGTGATCGCTAAGGGGCAACAAGAACGCTCTTGCTGCTTTGAATTTGTGGACTGGTACATTGTCGGCCTATAGCAAAATATCTAGTATTGATTTTGTACGTTTACTTTCCTTGATGACATCTCTTAACTTACACATTAATGATGCATATTAATCACCTGGCTGCTTAATTTTTCCTGTAAAGGATGCGACTTCTAATTTTTTGTCATTCCTTAAGGTTGGCTTGCATTGATTGCTGCGTCGATTCTGGAATGTAATGACGAGCCCATATCCCTTGTTTAGAGACAATTCTGTTGGTACACTTCCCTAGTTGATTCATCTGAATTAAAGAACGCATTCAGGAAACCTACTTGGTACTTTGTCACGCCTAGATGTTCATTTATTCATGTTTCTCTTAGTCCATCCTTGGATTGGTTTTTAGAAACTTTCCTGAGCCAGTCTGTTTATTTCTGCATATGTGTTGTGCCTAAAGTCATGCTCGGTTTTATATAGCTTAGTTTCGATCGTTTCTTAGTATTTTTGCCTTCCATGTTACCCTCTATTAAGGTAAGCAGGAACCGTCTATGTCGTACAATATGTTCAATTAGCTAATCTTGTTTATTCTCCATTGATTTCATTATAGTGATTGTTTTTTAGACTCGGTTTAAAATTTTTTGGTTGTTAATGTGAACAACCCATGATATTTTAAGAATTCTTCTGCAACACTAGATTTTAAATAATTCTAATATCTTCTTTTCTTGTATTCCCAATTATTCCCAATTATTTTTAATACGTTAATTCTGATCTTTAAAATTGTTAATAACAAATTACCTCCATATTTAAATAAATTTATTGTATACAATAGAGATATACATAGTTATGAGACAAGAAGTGTAAATAATTTTAGATTACCTACAACAACGAAAGCGTGTTCACAAAAAAATCTATATTACAAAGGTTTAACATTATATAATGAAATGCCTGATGAAGCGAAACGGGCAACAAATGTATCTCACTTTAAAAGGTTATGTTCTAACTATGTCAAATCTGTTTGTAAATGAATTATGTCTTTTTTTGTAAACATCTATCTTGATGAATAAATTTACTTACTTACTTACTACTTACTTAATGTTAAGAGTTTCTAACCCATACAGGGTGTTAATTAAGTACGTAGACAAACTTTAAGGGGCGATTCCTTGATCAATTCTAAGATAAAAAGTTCATACAAACATAAGGCCTAAACGGCTTCGTTTTTGAGATACAGGGTGTTGAAATTTAAACAAAAGATTATTTCTTTTCAAAAATCTGGAAAACCCCTAGAGTTATTGTAATGAAACTTGGTGCAGGTTAGTATTCCATACAGTGGCATTGTTTGGTCAAAATAAATTTAATTTATTTCCACCAGTGGCGTGCATCGGGGCTACCTCAGTTACCTTATTTCAGAAAAATCTGGTAGGCCACTGTATTTTAGTCAATACGACAAGTTTTTTGCTTTATCAATTGAAACTATACAAAAGATGTATCTTTAATTTTTTTGATAGAATAAACCATTTGCGAGAAAAATGTCAAAATCTACAACAGCAACTTCGTTTATTGGACGTTAATAGAACCTAAACGGCTTAGTTTTCAAAATACAGTTTAAAGAAGCTTTTAAAAAATGTTATTTAATAAAAAACAATCTTACAATAGCTACAAAACTTTTTTCTAAAAAACAGTGGCGTACTAGATTTTTCTAAAGCAAGGTAACTGAGGTCGCCCCAATGCACGCTACTGCTGGAAATAAATTAAATTTATTTTGACCGAACAATGCTACTTTATGAAATACTAACGTACACCAAGTTTCATTAGAATACATCTAGCCGTTTTCCAAATTTTTGAAAATAAATGAATTTGTATAAACTTCAACACCCTGTATTTTGAAAACGAAGCCGTTTAGGTTCCATGTTCGTATGAACTTTTTATCTTAGAATTGATCAAGGAATCACCCCTTAAATTTTGTCTACGTACTTAATTAACACCCTGTATAATGCCTAGCTTTACACATGCGTTTTAAGAGTCTCCTTCTTATTTCTTCCGTCCTAATTCTTTTTCACGGTTGCTAACTAACGCTCTATTGCCAGGGTATCGCATCATGTATACTTCTTCTTTTTATATATTAGCATTTATCCTGATTCATGCTTTTCCTTGTTTCATCAACTTTTTTTTATATACAAGTTAAATAATTCTAAAGACATTGCGCACCATTGACTTGCCCCTTTGCTTATATTCGCTATTATCTGTTTATGGCTTATATCTATTACAAATTTCTGTTATATGCATATATTATACTAATTCTACGATCTTTATAATTGTTCCTGATGTTTGCCATTATTTCAAACAAGATCTTTCTAACATTGTCGAAAGCCTTTTGTAGTATATCTTCGTAGATGATATATAGATATTTACTTTTCTTGATGCATTGCTCTATGGCTATTTTTAGAACTAGAAGAGCTTACTTTGTTTCACTTTGTTTCCTCAAACAAAATTGATTTTTAACTTGACTATTTTTTGCTTTCTATATTTTCTATGAATTCGTATATTGGGTTAATGAGTGTGTATATTATTTCTGGTGTTTCTGCTTTACGATTTTCCAGTTCAGCAGCGATGGTAACGACACCAATTGCTTTCTTATTTCTAAGACGATCAAGTTCTTGTCGAATGCTGCTTTCAGTATGTTTATTTCATGTTATTATTTTCTTCATACACGATATCATTATCTTCTTCTTTATAAAGTTTCTGTATATAACGGTTCGATTTTTAAGACACTTGTGTTGGTTTAAGCACTAGTCTACCATTTTCAGCTAGTATAACATTATTTTTTATTGTATTTTCTGTTAAGAAGGCTCTTCATACGTTTATTGTAGTTTTCATGAATCTTTCTCTCAACTTCTTCAAAATTTTGAAAAACTGCGCTTATTCTGTTTACAGACACAAATAACTAGTGCCATGATCACAATAACTTTGTTTTTTGTTTATCACGTTATCTGTGAAATTATGTTTCGAAATAAAAAGCACGCTTATCATCATACATTGAGAGAGAGAGAGAGAGAGAGAGAGAGCGAGAGAGAGAGAGCGAGAGAGAGAGAGAGAGAGAGAGAGAGAGAGTCTAACTTCGTCTTTTATACAGTGCTGCCTATTGGTTCCTTCTTCGGAATTTGGTAAGTTTTCAACTGTTTCATTTCTCAGACTCGCAGATAATGAGATATCGATGTTTTTCTAGGGGTTTAGCTGTTTTCAAAGCCCTAGAGTCCCGGATATCGACATTCTTCGAGGTATTATGAATTTCGTGAATTGTTCGCAAAGTCTGCGCGATGTATGTTGCAGTTTTGAGAACATATAGCATGGAAACAGCGATTTCCTAGATATTCAGCATTCTGAAAATGATCATTTTTAGGACCTCTCATACCGCTATTTCTTCAATCAGGTATTCCCAACCATCAGAGATTAATTTTGAATCATAACATGAGAAGTGACAACCTCAACATGTTTGCTGATTTAGAGGCACATGTACAGTGAGCGCCAAAAAGCATTGGTCAGTTTCAATACCTAATAAAAACCCATACACTTCACCTATGGAATCAATGATAATTTCTTTATAAACAGGAAACTTGGGAGTTTTGTTTCAATGTTTGACATCCTCCGAAAGTGACAGTTTGGTGTCCTGTTTCATCGTCAAAGATTGTCGCGGCTTATTTTTTCGAGGAAATTGGTGAAACGGTAACGGTTACATCTCAAAGACATTACATGCTTCAAAGATCTTTTTATCGCAAATAGAGGAGGAGATAGTAAATGAATATTGGTTTCAACAGGACGGTGCTACCAATTACACCGCAAGAATTAATGCGGATCTCCTACGACAATCGTTTCCAAATAATCTGATTTCTTGCAATGGTGACCTGGTAACCAATCCTGACTTTTTTCTTTGGGATTACTTGAAAAGCAGAGTATTTACAAGAAAGATAAGAAATCTGGAAAAGCTTAAAATGTTTATTCGAGAAAATATTGAAGCTATACTGCAGGATATGCGGCAACGTGCGTTGAGAGATTTCGGCCGCCGGCCGTTTAAAAGAGTGCATTCAACAAGAGGAGAGTAATTTAACCGACAGCATTTTTCATAAGTGAATCTCCCATTCTTAGTCTTTAAGAAATAGTTTTGATTAACTGTGTAATTTAAGCAAATAAATTGTTATTATAAATTGCAACTGGCCAATGCTTTTTGGGGCTCACTGTATTACCATAATAACTAGCATTTGCTCATAAATTCGTTTTGGACTTCTACCTGTTCTTTTAAGTCTGTGACGGAGCGGTATTTAATTTTATTCATATTGACATCTATACTCGATTCTTTGACATAAAATTGAATGTTATTAAGCTGTCGTTGTAACGGATGTTTGCTTTGTCAATGCATACTTGATTAACCAAAACTCAAACACACATCTTTAGATAACGCACAGGCTGTCGACTCTGAAAGAGTAAACAAGTTCCTTCGTACATTTATTGCTTTTAACATTAATAAAAATAACTTAAAAAGTGTTATTAGTGGTTGGAGTAAGAAATAATGGACATAGTTAATATATAAAAAGGGCTTGCAGTTAATGTTGCACTACAGCGATTGTATAGATCATGAGAGTCGAAAATTGATCAAAGTCTAATACAGTTGCAATAGTTGCTTACGTAAATAATAGAGAATTATATAATAAGTATATAACCATATCTATGCTTAATTGTTAAATGTACGCCATAGAAAAGTATAGAACCGCAATTAAAAGTATATTCCTGAAAATTTGCAATTTATTTTTCAGAGACGTATCTTGTTACATTTTCATGGGGTGAAAATGCTAACAGGGTAAATTAATATTTGTTAGAAAATGAAAAGAAAAATGTTGGATATGAAACGAAGCTCATTGAGAACTGACTAGCATTTGCAGCTAAGCACTTCCCATCTCTGTGTATGTAGTTCGGATGCTCAACGTACCACCCTAAAGTATAATTCCAATTATTAGTTTATGAAACTTTTAGGGCCTTCAAAGGGATCGCCATGGGAGATTGTATTTGATAAAACCACGTGCAGATAAAGGGGTTTATGGTAGTTGAAGCTATTTTATCTCATGTTGGGCATAACACGTTAACGATTAAACTCAATTTAAGAAAAACTTGTAATGCGCCTGTTTATTATTTTAAAATGTGTCTTAATTTTAGAGTTGAAGCTGATATTTGTGTTGTAGTAATTATATTAAGGAAAAGTTTGTTTTAATTTTAAACTTGTAGTTTAATGTCATCTGCTTTGCAGTTTGCATGTGAATTCATCGACCTTTTCAAATAGTTCCTATTACAATAGTGAATATTTTTGGCCGTTACAATATAATCAATATAATTAATTTGTTCAACAAAATGTAATCCCTTTTTGCTCACAAAAGTTTGTATACAGAAATCGGTCAAGGACCAAGTTGTTGTTTTGAGAAAATAATGGATCTCATCCACAGTAGCTTAGCAACAGCATGCTGAGAATTTTTCATAAAATATTTTCGGAGTAGGCTGCATATTGAAGTCATTTCAGGTAAATGGAATTACCTCTGAGCTGCTTCATTAGAGCATGAATACGAGTGAAGTAAGATTAGAAATACTGCAACTTAAGTAGATGTAGTTGCCGACTTTGGAACATTTCTTTGTATGTAGTGTCGCAAAGTCTCTTAATACCCTGAAAGTATCTCTGCTTTTGGCCCGGTTAGACTGTGACTGTGTAACTCAAATTTGGTGTGCGGTTTCAGTAGTCTGTTTTCTTTACACATTCTCTTGTTAGAAAGTACACTTATCTGACAACGGAACGAGGCGGAACATAAAGTAAACTCGAGTTTCGTGTGTCAAGCGCTGGTAAACAGTAATCCAATGTCTCACTTGAAGTTGACTTCGCTCTGGATTTAAGCTTTAGGATTCAGTAGCACATGTGTTTGTCACGTACTTCAAAGATGTTCCCCTCAATACGTATAATTTAACGCTGGTGACTTCAGTAAATGAATTTTCCCTAATGAATCCCAGTTTGTCTGTTTAACTAAGTTCATAGGCATCCCGCTCACCAAAATGCTGTTAATCGTAATTAGCGTTTAATTTTAATTAATTTCCGTCAACATGTATGAGTAATTAAATACATTTTCGAGATGGTAAGTTCGGAATGACGTATTGTTTTAAGCCGTTGTCGCAGCTCTCAAACTTTGCGATGAATGGAGTAGGTAGTGAAGCGGAACTGAGCATTATATATTTATTGTGACCTCTGAGTATCATTTAGTGGGCGCTACTAGAACTTTGAAGGCTCCCTGCGACAGTTTAAATTTAACTATTATAAAAATTTAAGTAGCTTAGAAGTTGTGATCGCTCGTGAGAATTCGTTTTAGACAGAAAATATATTTTGCAATTCCATGTTGTTCTAAATAGACCTACGACAAATATAATAATTTGCAAGTGAAAAACAGAAAAGTTACAGGGGGACCATGTAACTAGGGGCACTACTTTATAGGACTGCAAGTTTACTTACGCATTTCATGGGAACACATCGGTTGTTGAAACGTTAATACCTACTCATTTAATGGAACAAATCCTTCCGCTTGTCTGCAAATAAAACAATTGTTAACAGAAAAACGTACAGCAAAAGTTACATGGCAACTAAGCCATAGCGTAATGCCGAATAGATGGAAGACGGAAAAAGGCAAGGAACAAACAATTCAAGCATAAAAGGTCTTTCAATACTTGATAACTCGCTATCTATTAAAAAGATCTCGACAACAAGTTCTATCAATGCGTAACCAAACAGGAGAATGGGTCCTATCTTGGTTAGAAGAAGCCGGGGTTTTGTGTAATATCTTGCAGATGTTTTGAAATATCATAGTGTTGAAAATTGAAGAATATCTAAACGCACCTATTGCACTACTCAGTTAAAATTTGTCCAGATTATTATGACGGTGAAACCCAAAAAACCACCCAATCATGTCTCACCATAAATTATTGTCCTATTAGCTAACTGTGTTTACTAGCAAAGCTTCTAAAAAAATAATGCTCAAGACTCCATTTTATGAAAATTATTCTGCATTCCTGGATGTTAAACAAGCTTTTGATGAAATGTGACACAGGGTATTCAAGATAAAAGGAATCTTTCCACATCAATACTATCTATTAATAACATGATATGTGATCGATCTTCAGGTTAAATGCAGATTAGCTTGTTGCTTCACTTACACATAATATAGCAAATATGAACTCAATTGACCAAATTAAAAATAGATGTAATAATTCAACATGAATAACCACAGTATCTCTAACGCGAATTGAGAGAGATCCTATTTTCGCAAAACTTTTTATACAGTGCTGCCCATGGTCTTTCCATCAGAATTTGGTAAGCGTTTAAGTCATTGGCTTTTCAAATTTCCTAGACAATGAGCAGTCATGGATATTGATATTCTTCAAGTGATTGAGCTGTTTGCAAGGCCCTCGCTAGGCTCACAAATATGGACTTTTGAGTTATTACCATGTCCGTAAGCTGGTGCAACGCTATTCCTACGTACAACGGCAACGAAGTATGTAGCTCTAAATAAATCTATTGTGGAGTGTCACAAGGAAATGTTTGGGTACGTTTTTTATGTTATTTGTTGCACTGCAGACCTACCATCATTAACTAACATTATAATAGAGATTTTAGCAAATGGCCATTCAATTCCTATACCATATAAACGTTATAGCCGACTGGTGACAATACTTCTTTCGATTCACGAGAACTTTATGTCCACCCTGAAGCACACTCCTCCCTTAAAGTGAGACAGGGCGGACTAAACTAAATTCCACCACAACTGGCCGCTAAAGAAGTGTTCCACAACGGCTTCTTTATAAATTTGATATATCATAACAACCTTCTTTGGCAAACTTTCTCTCTGTTTTATTTACTCCTGCCTCTGCAACTGTACTCTTTCTTTCACTAATTAAAATTCCTTTTTCTAGCATATTCTTTGTTTCGCAACTTAGCTTATTATTGGTAGATTTTGGTTTAGGTTGTTTAGTCTTTTGCAGCTTTTTTAATGTTATCCGACAAACACAGATGGAATTCTTAATCAGCCTAAACTTATTTACAAAGGCAATAACTTGCCACTTAATCTAGACACTCACATGCCAATCGACACCGAATCTACCTCCGTTTCCGTAAAACGAAATCACACATCCCCGACGGATGACGAACCCAACAAGCAATATCTTTTTGAGCCAGACTCTCTTATCTCAAACAATAAATATTATTTACTAAATAATAATGACGACTCAAAACAAGAAGAAGTAAACCCCAGCGAGCCCGAAAACACACCAAAGAAACTGAAGGTGCCACCAATTTTTCTACACGGACCTGTGAAATACCAAGAAGTGATAAAAGTCCTCCAAAATATAACTCAAGGCAAATTTACCACCGCATGCGCTGGAAACGCAATTAAAATTAACCTTCAAGACCCGGATCACTACAGAACACTAACTACGTTCTATGACGAACATAAAATAAATTATCACACTTCACAATCCTCAACAAGCGAACCTATCCGTAGTAATAAGAAATATACCGATTTTTATTACAAATGAGGAAATTAAACAAGAATTATCTAAATCTTTTCAAATAATAAATATTACTCGACTTTATACCAATATGCGCAGTTTTAATGAAACCAACCGAAAACTCTGGCGAAATTTTCAAAATTACACACCTATTTCACTGCATAGTTGCATTAGAGCCCAGAAATAAATCCTCCGACATACCGCAATGTCATCGCTGCCAAAACTACGGCCACACCAAAAATTACTGTAAATTACGGCCTAGATGTGTCAAATGTCCAGGGGTACACTTAACTTTAGAATTCAATAAAACGAAATCTGACAAACCACAATGCGTTTTCTGCGGCCAACAACACCCGGCGAATTATAAAGGTTGTCATCATTACTTAGGATTGAAAAACAGCAGGGAGCCCCCCATACAAACTACCAAAATATATTAAGGCAACACCCAAACACGCCAAACTCCACCAAAGACAACCATACACCCTACTCAACCTCCAACATATGCGAGCGCATTCAAAAACCAACATTATTCTACACAACCAAAAAATGACTACAAACCTACCAGATATTATCACAAATATTATAACCCAGATCATAACTTCTATCACAGAACAAATTAAAGGTCAATTATCACACGTAATCACAAATCTGCTCCAAAATGGATATAATTAATCAATAAATGTTTAATCATTTAACACTTCTTAATTGGAACTCAAACGGTATCAAGGCACAACGCATGATCTTTATTGACTTTCTCATACTGCACAATATTGACCTCGCCTTTATAAGTGAAACACGCTTAATCAAAAATGAAAAATTCACAATTCCGGGGTATCGCACTTATAGATACGATAGACTATCTCCAACAGCATCCGGCGGAGTTGCGATAATAATTAAAAAAACATTCAGCACTATCAGCTACTTAAACACGACTTAACAAACTTGGAAGCAATTGCAGTCGAAATAATAGCACAACGTGGCTGCACAATTAGACTTATTGCCGCCTATCAACCCCCAAACCTACCACTTATAGCAAAAGACATTACATCGTACTTTGATACCAATTGCCCCACCATTCTTCTGGGAGACTTGAACAGCAAGAATACTCCATGAGGCTGTCGCGCAACTAACCCCAATGGAAAGAAGCTGCATGAAATCTCCACCCACCATAATATATTTACTCATTTCCTATACTGATCATAATCCGCATATACTGGACTTAGGCCTACAAAAAAACCTTTGCGAATCTCTTAATCATCAGGTACTCACGGAACTAGACTCCGCTCACCAGCCAGTAATTATAACGCTGAAAAAACGATCTGAAAACACCGTAACACCCACAAGACTAATTAATGATGTCATTGATTGGGATAAATTCAAAGAGCACTTGGATGCTCATATTAAACCTCAGAATCTACCATACACAACACAAATAGTTGACAATTCCGTAAAGCACTTGACAGACACGATGGTGCACGCCGCTCAATTTTCAACGCATTCAGCAAACAAAAACGTAAGACGCTCACACTGGAAACCACCACAACACATTCAAGATCTTATTAAAGCAAAAAATACTTGCAGAAGGCTATGGCAGCGTTCACGAAATCGAACATATAAAATTGAACTGAATAAACTCACGCACCAAGTGAAATGGGAGCTAGACAATCATCGAATGTGTCAGTATAATCAATATATATCTAGCGTTGACCATAAAGACTCCTCATTATGGAAAGTAACCAAACAGATTACCCGCAAACCAAATATAATACCCCCTTTGACATACAACAACAGAAACTACAACACCGATAAAGAAAAATGCGAAATGATGGCGGAGCACCTGCAAAATGTCTTCACAACTAATATCGCGGCAGATAATATTCAACACACATACAATACCGAATCCTCAGTAGACGCCCATGTACCTATCATAAAACATGATGACCTTAACACAACCTTACCACGGGAACTAGAAGAAATCATCAAAATACTTTCAAATAAAAAAGCAACAGGACACGATGAAATTCCAAATATCTTACTAAAAAACTTAACACCAAAGGCACTAACTTACTTGGCAACAAGCTTTAATATCTGTATTAGTATTAGCTACTTCCCAACCACATGGAAGGTTGCTGAAGTTTTGATATTCTTGAAACCAGGTAAAAAAGGGAACGACCCAAACAGCTACAGGTCAATCAGCCTACTTTGTATCATCTCAAAAGTCTTCGAAAAGATCATCCTAGTAAGATTAAATGACTACATGCAAACCAACGAAATTTTATCCCCACTTTCAGTTTGGATTCAGACCACAGCACTCGACTACACATCAGCTCCTAAGAGTAACATAAACTATTATAAGAGGGTTTGAAGCTAAACAACACACCACGGCAGCTTTCCTAAATATAGCCCAAGCGTTCGACAGGGTGCGGCTGAAAGGCGTTATATACAAGATGAGAACTTTGAGCTTCCCAGAATACTTAAACAATCTGATACACTCCTTTCTCACAAAACGAACTTTTCGCGTTAAAATCAATGCCGCACTGTCAGAATTAAAACCAATCGCAGCCGGAGTGCCTCAAGGGTCGGTCTTGGGACCAGTACTATTCAATATATTTATGTATGACATACCCATTGCAGACAACAACACTATTTCAATGTATGCGGATGATACCGCTATTCTCACCCAACACCAAGATAGTAACACAGCTGCTGAAATGCTCCAGAACTCACTACATAAACTACTTGCATGGTTTAGACGCTGGAACATCCAAATCAATTCTACTTATGTCAAGTTAAAATCTTCACTTTAAGACCACTAGATCCTGCACCTATCATTATAAATAATCACCCAATAACATTGAATCCAACAGATAAAGCTGTCAAATATCTAGGGCTACACTTAGAGAGACGACTAACTTGGAGTCTACATGTCAACAACAAGTTACAAGAAGGCTATGCAAGAAATGGAATGTTTTATCCCATATTAAATAAAAACATGCTTAAAAATAGAACGATCAAAAATGTTATATCTAGGTATCATAAGGCCATTCATAATGTACGCTTGCGTAGTGTGGGGTCCTACAAGTAAGACAATTATTAAGTTACAGACGCTCCAAAACAAGGTTTTGAGAATCGCTACTAATGCCGACTTGTACATCCGTAACCCTCAACTTCATCGCGAACTAAGCATACCAAGCATAGAAGACTTTATTAAAACTTCAGCCAATAAGTTCTTCAGTAACCTTCATAACTGTCCAGCAACAGTTCATTATAATCTAGGAAGCAAGTTAACTACAACACGGCTGACACCAAGATTGCCACAAGATACCCTACTCTCCGATAGTGATTAAAAGTGCCAGTCAGTTAACTATTTATAATAAACAGTGCGTTTAGTGCAGTATTATTGTCTAAAGGTTAATGTAATCTTAATTATCAATGCTGTGAACAGCCCCAGTGTGCTTAGCCAGTATATCTATTAATAAAAAAACAAATCAAATCGAAGTCACATTCAGAAAAAGAGAAAGCAAGTAGACATTAAACAAGAAAATATACTAGCTATATGGAAGATGCCCTTAATTACCTATGAAAAGCAAACTGATGCTATATAGAGATAGTAAAACCAATATGAACGGATGAGATTGAATTGTGAGGATGTTTCAGTTTTTCTAATATTGAGATCGTGCAAAAGTTTTACTCAAAAGCACTGGAACTAATAGCAGGTGCCCCTTGATGCGTATCGAATTGGACACTGCATGAGGATTTCTAGATCAATACTCAAGTTATCAATGAATACCTATACCAGAAATCACCAAAAGAAAACCACAGCTCATTCCAGTGCGGCAATTCAATCCTCACTAGATAGAATATTCCACAGATAACTCAAATCAAAATGTTCATCTAATGCAGCAAATTAACGTATAAGACAATAGGAAACTGTTAAGATAACACATATTTGCATGTGATATTGTCAACACTATATTACACCACTTTCTTTATCAAACATAGTTTTTCATACACTACAATTTGAATAAACCTTTTTCTGCCAAACTTCTACTGCTGCCTTCTGGAACCGGTTCCGCATTACTTCAGCGAGCGCGGGCGTTACTTAGACTATACGTAGCTACCGAAACGCCCGATCCGGGAGTCGAACTTTTGCTGTGGCCTGGACTGCAGCGGCATAATACGCCACTAGCGCACCGAGGCCCCCAATTCGAAGAAAATTATCACTGGTTGTTTAATTAAAGAATTAGGTGAAACATGCACCACTTTACCTTTCATATAATTTCATTTCATTTACCTAGTAGAGTCACCGAATACTTTACCATAATTGGATTTGGTTATCCGTTATTAACATTGCTGCTTAGCAGTAATTGGGGGTGCTCCTCTTCTTCACCACCCTAATCTGGTATGCAGCCTATTTAGAGCTGGTTTGTCTTAGCCACCTATTCGTGTTACCTTTCCTCTTTGTTTCGCGGTAGATGACGGTGCCGGTATCATCCATTATTTGCTTCATATATTCTAAACGTGACCTTCCTTTCTTGTTTTTATCTCGACTATGTTTTCTATGCTAGTACACAGTAAGCCACTTTGTCTTATAATATGCTCGATTTTGTTCATAATTTGCTTTCGAATTTTTCTCCATAATTGTTTTTCTTTCAATACTCTTCTTCCAGTAGTTATACGCAGTCTAATTTATTTTAAAATTCTTTCGAAGCCCCACTGATCTTGGCCATACCAATTTTTTATTTTCCGCGTCTAAGTATGGGAATTTCTGAACCCGTATAATTTTCATGGCTTCTATTTTAATTGTTACATCTCTGACTTTATTTCTCACATATACCATAACCTTTAGTCTTATTTTGATTTGGTATTTGTTTTTTATTAGCACTGTCATTTTATTTACTCTTATTTATAAATCTCATTTGCTTTCTACGAGAATATATTGTCAAAAAACCTAACCATATCTATTTTTGCTATTATTATTTTGAGTTTTCTACCTCTTGGTATGTTTTCTGGGAAAATCTGTTGATAGCTTTCCGATATAAATTAAACAACATGGACAAACGACCACATCCTTTCCTGACTCCCCTTTATATCATACTACTGGATAAACAGTTCTTTCTTAATATTTTTACTACCGTCGTCTAAAAGTTGAAGGAAGTATTGTAATCGATTTTTCAGATCTTCACGTTTTAGGTTACCTAGATGACGAAGCATAGGTTTTTTCAATTCCGTCTGTCCGTCTGTCTGCTGGCCAACTCTTGTCTAAAAATATTGAGAAAGACGAAACCGATTTTTCTTCGTTAAGTAAAATATACGCCGTTTCTTTAAATTTACGTTTAGTTGACATCGATTCTTTAGACAAGATCTTTGTATTATGCTATTGTATTTTGTGGTTGTTATTCCAGCGTGTTCTGTCAGCTTAGACTTATTCAATTGATAATCTTTAATTCTAACTTCTAAAGGTCTGGATGTTTCACCGATATAATATTTCCTGCATTCACAGGGAATACTATATATACAATTCCTTGAATGTTGTTCTTCGTTTAGTTTTTGTAAGAAGGTATTCATCGTTTTGAATACCGTCCTAACATAGAATCTATTTCCAATTCGTCTAATTTTGTCAGATATGCCTAGAATAAAAGGTATTTTTAGAATATTATATTTTTGAGTGGCATTTCTTTGTAGGTGCGTGGCATTGTTTCGTATATTGAAAATGTTCCGAACAAGAGTCTATGCACAGCCGCTATCTTTTAAAACATTTATAATAAATTCTTTCTTGTTTTGAAAATTTCATAATTAGAGCAAACAACTTTGGCTCTGTCGTAGAGACTTTTTACAACACCTATCTGTATGTTTTTGTGATCGTTGGAGTTAAAATGTAAGTACCTGTTAGTGTTGGTTCTCTTGCGGTATACTGATGTTTCAAAAGTATTTATTGTGCGTATGATTAGTGTATCAAGAAAAGGTAACTGATTGTTTCGCTCTGTTTCTAATGTGAATCTGATGTAGGTTTCTTTACTGTTAATGTGTTCAAGAAATTTACCCACCTCGTCCATATCATGAGGCCAAATTGCACCCATTGCCATCCCGAAATCTTGTTGGTAAAATTCATAATTTAGTTAAAAGTATGTTGTTTTAATGCGTAGTGTTGAAAGTTCCATAATGGTGTCAATGTTTAATGTTGTTCGTGTATGTAATGTGTTATCGTTTTGTAGCCTATGTTTTATGATGTTGAGTGTTTTGTCTACTGAAACATTAGTGAAGAGACTAACTAAATTAAAACTAACCATTAAGTGTTGTGTGTTGATGTTTGCTTCTTTAAGTTTTTCAAAGAAATGTGGCTTGTTTTTTAATTCGAGTTCCACTGTTTGCAATGTTTTTTAAGTGTAAATTGCATTACGGTTTCCATTTATTGTTTCAGTATTATTAGGAACGTTAAGTTATTTTTAGCTCAAGGTTTTTTATTCAAAAAAATTGTTAGTTCCAAAACTTATACTTGCGAGGGAAGTTTTGGGTAAAGCCGTTTAGAGATTTTTTGGTAACGCTATTAACTGTGTTTTTTGAAAATCTTTTGATATGCGTCCTGTTTGTTTCAAACCTCTCATCTACGTTCTTGAACCTATTTCCGTTTGTATATTGTTCCGTAACTATTCTACCTTCTTTGAGAGTTTAATTTTTAAGCTCTCTATATCTTTTTTCCCCTGATCCGATTGAATGATTTCCTATCGCCGTCTCTTATTATTAGATCTACCGTATGATCGAAAACTTGCAACGTCTAGAGGGCTGTGGATTTTAACAAAATTAAATATATGTTGGTAGTGATGAGTAAAGCTACTTAATAATATAACTCATACAATTTTGACAGATAATCTTAACTTTTACAGGATGTTTAATGCTGAGCACTAGCTGGTTCTGTGTATGGAAAATGCAGAAAATCATTTTGAATAGCTGTACCTAGTTGTTTTTTTTTACTAATATTTTTATGTATTCAACAAGAATGTTTGTATTTGTTGAAATGACAATCCTGACATAATCTTAAACTGACAGATGTAAAATTCCAATGTGACTTTTACTACCTCGACTGCCAACAACATTTTTTGACAAAATAATTTCACAGCCCTCTAGACGTTGAAAGTTTTCGATCATACTGTACTACTCTCCGCAATCTATGGTTTTCGCGGTGGCTAGTTTAGTAGTCGAAGCATGTTTTGAACAAACTGTGTTATTTCTCGTTTTATTACTTCCGATCTGTTATCTACTTCACTAGATTCTATATTTTATCTCTTACACTGTGACGAATTTAAGCTGCATTTTTTCCCTCGCAATCCCTTAGCATTTCTGTATTTCATTTCTTTCTTTTATTTGTCTTAAGTTTTTCAAACTAACGGTTTGTCTTAACTTCAGCAGTTTTGTACATGGTTACAGAATCGTTGTGTCACCAAAATATAATCACTTATAATACCATGAGTAGTCAAAGTTATGTCGACTATTTTTGCGGTGGTGTCACGAATGTCCATTGCGCTTTGGTACGATTAGGACGAGTGCGCTAGCACGAGTCCTAATCCCAAGCGCAATGGACATGAGTAGTGATACCACCGCAAAAATAATCTACTTAACTTTGACTAAGAATGGTATTCGAGGGACTATTTAATGAACCAAACTACTTTTTTAAATTAGTTTTCAGTAAATCTAGCAACAAACTACGCAATTTCTATAGTAACGGAACACTAATATTGACTTTTCTAATAAAAATCACATTTGTTTAAAATAGTCACTTGAATACCTTCTAGGAAGATATATCCACTGATATTTTTTTGATTTGTCAAGAAACGTCAGAATTCTGGATTTTCATTGGTCACTTTTTGACAGATGACAGGTGAATTGAATAGTCAATTTAATACTTTCCTATATCTCCTTTTTTAACCTATATCTTCTGTAGGAGTAATGTTCAAATATAGTATTAGATATTATCACACAGTTACTATCTTAGAACTCAATCAATCTTTCTTTCCTTTCATATTTCGTGCCTACACCGCACTGTTCGACTATGCTTCCATCTCTTTCACTTTTGGATATTTTATAGTAGGCATATATAAATTGTTCTATAATATTTGCATTTTATGACCTATTATAAAACTTTAAATACAAACCCGAAGTCGTTCAGTGAAATTTAAAATGACTACACAGAATTTCGTCGGGGTTAGTTTCAATTTTGACATGAATGAAGTTTTTAAAGTCGTCTTATGTTGTTAACACGTATGGAAAAGAACGGTCTCTTTCAGTTAGCTTCAT
The DNA here is from genome assembly GCA_940337035.1 of Agriotes lineatus. Taxonomy (NCBI): domain Eukaryota; kingdom Metazoa; phylum Arthropoda; class Insecta; order Coleoptera; family Elateridae; genus Agriotes; species Agriotes lineatus. The sequence continues at coordinate 93,202 of CALNHX010005171.1, forward strand.
AGAAAAAAATGTGGCACTGTCAAGTCTGGTCTACTTGATACCCAGGAAATATCGCTGAAACGCTGAAATGCAATTCTTACTCGTTCAATATTTTTTTCATTTCTAACAGATTTTCCACTACCCATTCCTTTTTGTTGTGAACAAATCCATCTTCTTGCTATTTTCTGACCCATCTGTGAATGGCCAGTCGAGGTGGTGCACTCTGTCACTGATGTCCCCGAAACGCACATTGTACTGCAGTGATTCACCTCTAGAATTCCCGCGCATTTGGTCATCGCTTTTCACTTATTCCTAATAGTATATTGATTTTCTGTCTTTTTATCTCTTCTTAATATTTTATAATTTTCCTGTTTTTAATAGAGCTCTAATATTCCTATTTTATTTATACGAAAATTACGTTTCCTACAGGATTCATCTTTTCTATATGCTGCAATTGAATATCAAGCTAATATTCTATCTCGGCACATTAAAAGTGGTAAAAATCAACGACGCTGCTATCTAAAATGTTTTGGTTGCTGACCGGTATCATTAAAAAACGAGGCTTTGTTTTCCCGTTACGCTATACATTTTTATTGGTTCCATGTTGGAAACACCCGTTTAGAAGAAAATAAAGGTCAATGTTCAAACAAATATTTGTATTACTATTCTTAGAATTGGTTTTGAACCCAATGGTCACGCCATCGGTGCCAAGTGGCATCATTTCAAAATCATTTGACCATACAATCGCCGAAACATATAAGACACGCGGCTGCAAACTACTAACACGCCTCGCTACACTCCTCGCTCTTGAGGGCGTGGCAAGGGTTAAGATGGTGGCTTGTTGGCCACACGTTCCCGTCTAGCTCAGTGGATGAGTGGGTAGACCAATGATTGAAGAGGCTGGAGAAAGCGCTTGCCTATTGGCCGAGAAAAATAATGGATGAGTCGGAGTACAAGTTTTATTTATTTTATTCTGTCGGGCGGGGCCCAAGACATATATTAATAATAACACATATTTAAACCAAGAAAAACGACAAGTCCATACGCACTGACGCAACAATACAATACGCAATCACACATACATTCAACAATCATTCAGGCAACAAAAAAAAACTAATAAGGCTTAACTCTAAATACACATAAAAACACAAGAGAAAAACAAAACAAAACTGTTTCTGGCTTAAAGCGACAGTTCGGGGGGGGGGGGGGGAAGTACACTTGGCACTCGCGACGCGCGTAGTTCCTGTCCACGACACCGCACTGACTCCTGGTACACAAATGGTGGTGGGGGAGGGGAAGTCTACGTAGCCCGTCCGTGTTCCTGGGGGCGGCGATGACGTAGGTGGCGTCGACGTCGGGGTATGCGCCGGGGTGCCTGCACCAGGGGCAACGGCGAGCGGAGACGTAGGCGGGCGTTCCTCCGGGGGTCCTGTCCGTGGGTGGAGCGGGCGGTGGCGTCTCGGGGGCGGCGGGAGTCGAGCTGCACTTCGCGCAGCGGACGGCGATGGTCGTCCTCCAACCTGAGCTCCTCCCACAAGCTCTCGAACTCGGCCTTCTCCGTCGGGCTGAGGAAGAAGGCGACTCCTAGTAGCTGGGGGCGGCAGGTGACTCGAAGCTGGGCTACGCGAAGCGGCGGGCGTGCTTCAGGAGTGACGGCGTCGTAGGCGGCGCGTCCGGTGGGGGTGTCTCCAGACTGTGGGGTCCTGGGGCTGCTGAGGGGCGGCGTCTCGGCGGGGGCGGCGACTTGGGCACCCGGAGATTGGAGGCGCAGCCGAGCTTCCTGGAGGAGAGGATCCTGTGGAGAACTCGGTGGCGATGGGCCGAATAGGCGGTCCAGCAGCTCTTGATGGCTGTAATTTAAATAAATGAGGATGGGGGCGGAAGGTTATCTCGTACCTGAGAAGGTGACGACGCCGTAGTCGGCGTTCCGGCTAACGTAGTGTCTGGACTGATCGTCCACGTCTTACTTTGACGGCATCCTGGCTTGTGCAAATTAAGTGACGTGGGGAAGTCGAGGCGGCGGAGGCGGCTATCGGCGATATCGTCGGGTGCGGCAGGACCTGGAGCACGGCGACGTACAGGCCGGTGATCGGACGGTGACGCAAGCGGCTTTGTCGGGCTCTAGCTGACGCGGGGCTGGACGCTCCCCCAGGCGGTGACAGCGAGGATGGCAGGCGCAGATAGCGGCAACCCGGACACCCTTTAGAAATAACGAGCAGGGCTCGAGTTATCCCCAGGAGTCACTGGGCTGACTTCTGTGAGCAAAGCTCGAACAGAAGGTTTTGGGCCGTTTGTGGAGTTCTCTAGTGGCCGGAGGGCCCAAGCTGAGAGAGTTTTTTGGTCTTAGAGCAGAGCTCGATAAGATGGTTTTTGATCCTAGAGCAGAGCTCGATAAGATGCCCGTTTAGGTCAGGGAAGCTCCTTTTATAGGGGTCCGTACTCCCACTGCTTCCTTTCGGATGTCCGTTTGTTTGGGGGTGGGATGAACTGCTTCGCTTCCGGGGCTGTTTGTTACAATTTTCTTTATTTAGATTTTTGCGCTTTTATTGTTGTCCGGATTTTTCTTTCATGTAGCTCACTGGATTCCTGATGCCAAGGTGAGTTTTTTGATACCCCACTCGACTACCTTACCTTTATTTCGCCGGTGCTTTTAATCCGATCGCGATATATGCGATTAATTAATTTTCGTGTTTTGTTGGTGCGCTTTATCCGGGCTGCAGATGAGCTCGGGGTTCGCGTTGGAGATGCATTTTTAATCCTCTTACCCGGCTTTAATGACCGCTCGGGTGAACTCCTTTGTTATGCTGTCTTTGTAGTAAGTTTCCGACACGCGGCCGGCCTTGTGGAAGGTCTTTGCCTAATTTGTTTAATAATTTGTTGTTCCTATCGGACTCCTTCTAAATAATCTTGGTCGACGAGGGCCTGGTTTCCTGAATTTGATTTCTTTGTGAAAAAGGAGAGTTTTTGGGCGCTGCCCTTGCTTGGCTAATCCGAACGACGGGCGGTCTGTTTATTTCTCCGGCTTTAAATTGTAATATTTCAAATCTCGTGAAATTCCAGCTTCGTGTATTACAGTCACAGCTCCTGGAATTAGTTCGTTAGCAGCAGATAATACTTAAAAGCCGGTGATCCTTTTGACTTAATTAGCCGCGTCATTAATCGTTTGGGGATCTTCCTTAATTTTGCCGATTTGCTGTTTCTTAGGAATTTTTGGGCCAGAACGCACATGCGGGTTCTTGGCCCAGGGTCGCTTTATGTTTATTACAGGCCGGCCTCGACGAGCTATTTACGACTTTATTTTTAGAACTTTTGGATTTTCGGCGTTTGGTTATGAATTCACGGGTTTGTCGCGATTTGCTTTATTTTAATTAAATTAAGCGTCGTTGGGGACGCACTTTCTACGCTAATATTTCTATGATGGTGGTTTTATCCCCGCCTTCGGAGAAATTAGCGTAGGTGAATCGTATCAATCCCCCCTTTCTTTGGCGTCTTCGACTGACGCTTGATTTTCTTGGACGACGGGGAAAGGTCGAAGTTGGTTGCTGTGTACCTTTGTGGGTCCGTGGTCCTTGTCGACCTGGTATACGTGGGCGCCTAACTTTGTGGTGATGATGTAGGGTCCCCCCCATTTGGGCTGGAATCCGGCGTGAACGTTGTCGCTGGCTTTCGACAGTGGGTGCTCTTTGGTGAGGACTCTTTGTCCTACATTGAAGACGGGTTGATTGGGGTCGGCTTCGTGCGGTGGATCCCATCTGGTCCGGGCTCGGAGTTGGTCGTCTCGGTCCTGACGTCGATGCTCGTGGGGCGGCGGGGTTCTCTGCTCGGCTTCTTCTTCCGTTTGGAGTCTCCATTCTCCGGGTCGGCGAAGTTCTTTGCCGAACATGGCGTAGGCGGGGCTACATCCTATCGCTTGGTTTCTTCGTGTTCGCGTGTTGAACAACACTGTTGGCAGGTGCAAGTCCCAATTGTGGTGTTCTTGGCCCTGTAGGTTCAAGCGAAGGCCTCGTTTGATATCCTGGTTCCTACGTTCGGTTGGATTGGCCTGGGGGTGATATACGGCTGTGGTCCAGGGTTGAGCCTGCCATCGTTGACAGGCGCGCTGCCAGGGCCGGCTAGTGAATTGTCGACCGTTATCGGTGAGTAGGGCGCTGGGATAACCGTATCTGGGGAACACTTCGTCTTCCAGGAGCCGGATGATTATGGGAGCCGTGCTTCGAGCGAGGGCGAAGGCTTCGGTCCATCTGGTGAACAAGTCGGTTATTACCAGTATGAACCTTTTCTTTCTCTTCGTGGTAGGGTAAGGACTCATCAGGTCGAGGGCTAAGGTGTCCCAGGCTTGGCGGGGTTGGTGTGGGCTTTGCGTGGCTTTTACCTGGTTTTTACCCTTCTTGCACCTGAGACATAAGAGGCATTGTCTCACGTATTCTCGGATGTGAATGCGCATCCGTGGCCAGAAGAAAAGCTTCGTGATCGCTCGTGTGGTCTCAGCAATTCCTGGATGTCCGGCCGTGGGTTGGTCGTGATACTCCTGGAGTACGGCTGCTTGTGCGCCCTCGGGTACCACTAGGCGAGGTCCGTCTTGGGTCTTACGGTATAGTCGTCCCTGGTCCACAGTGTAGTTCGCTTGGATCTCTTGAAGGGCTGGCGTTGGGTTCTCATTTCCGACGCTCTCGTGCCACTGGTTGATGATTGCTTGTACGGTGGGATCGGAGGCCTGCTGTTGCTGCAGATGGGTAATAAGCTCAATGGCCTGCTCCTCGATCTGGTTGACGCTGGGGGTGCTTGTGCAGTCGGGGCATTTCTGGCAGTGAATTATTACTTGGCTTAGTACGTTGTCCTCCTGGTAGTACTTCCTTAGCAGTTGCGTGGTCTCCGGAGCGCTTCGGTGGATGCCTCGATACCGGTGGAAATATTCTATCACCTGTGGTTGGGCGACTGTGGGGATACGCTGAGCGGGGGCCGGTAGTTCGCGGGACGTCCTTGTCGGAGTTTCCCTTTCGTGCGTAACTTGTCCTCCGGGCTCGGGGTGGATTGCGGCGGTGGCTACCTCCGGGGCGTCGCTGGCCTTTGGCGTCGGGGCGGAGTTGAGGGGTGGAAGTAGTTCCCGAGCGTCGTCCCACAAGGGGCTGGGCTGCTCGTTCGCGGGGTGCCTAGAGAGGGCGTCGGGCAGTTCGTTGCTACTGCCGGGGCAATGCTCCAGGGTGAACGCAAAATCTTGCAAGAAGAGTGCCCAACGGGTGAGCTTGGCCCGTTGTTCTTTCTGTGCATTCAGCCATGTCAGGGCCCGGTTGTCGGTCCTGAGTGTGAACCTCCGTCCTTCTAGGTACGGGCGGTAACGCTTGATGGCCCATACGGCGGCGAGACATTCCTGCTCGTTGCTGTGGTACTTCTGTTCAGTGGGTGAGAAGCGAGCGCTGGCGTAGGAGATGATGTCTCGGCCTCCTGTGGGGCGTTCCTGGTATAAAACCGCGGCGATACCTGTTTGGCTGGCGTCCGTCTGTAGTACAAAAGCTCGGGATGCGTCGGGTCTGGCTAGCTTCAATGGGGTGCCGAGTGCGCGTCGGACAGCTTCGAAGGCTTGTTGGGCGGCGTCAGTCCAAACCCATTTCCTTTTTGTGCTTAACAGGTCCGTTAGTGGAGCTGCTAAGCTGGAAAAGCGGGGAACGTATTCCCGGAGCCAATTGCAAAGGCCCAGGAATTGTCGGAGCTTTTTTCTATTGGTCGGAGCGCTGGTGGCTAATGCCTGTGCCACGTGTTCGGGCTGCGGTTCGTTGCCGTCGGGGCCTACTGTGTGGCCGAGATATTTCAAGCTGTCTTCCCCAAAACGACATTTCTCCATGGAACAGATCAGCCCGTGGTTCTGAAGTCGTTCCAGAACTTTACGTAGGTGCGTAATGTGTTCTTCCCAGGAGGTGGAGTATACAATGATGTCGTCGAGGTAGACCATGCAGAATCGGTGTAGGTACCCGACCAACACTTCTCGGGCCATGAGTCTCTGGAACGTCATGGGCGCTGTTTTTAGCCCGAATGGCATGACTTTGAATTGGTACCCTGCGCCGTCGGGGGTAGTGAAGGCTGTATATGCCCTAGACGGTGGATGCAAGCTAATTTGCCAGTATCCGGATTTGAGGTCTAGGGACGTGAAGATGCGGGCGGGTCCTAGGTCCTTCAGCGTCTCATGTATTAGTGGTAGTACGGCTGGTTCGTCCCGGGTAACCTCGTTTAGACGTCGAAAGTCTAGACAAAACCTGGGGGTGGAATCCTTTTTCGTAACTACTACGATAGGAGAGTTGTGGGGAGAGTGACTGGGCTCGATGAAGCCTTTGGCTAGCATTTCCTCGATCTGCTCGGCGATAATACGCTTCTTTTCCTCGGAGTACCTATATGGGTGACTGCGGATGGGGGTGTCTGAATTGACTGTGATGACGTGTTGTAACGTCCGAGTAGGTGGGGCGGTGGTCCTCCATACATCCGGGAAGTCGTTGAGCGTGTCGTCCAGGCGGTCTCGCCATTCCGGTGGGACATGTGGAGCCACTCTCGTTATGTCCACTGTTCCTGGAGTTGGAAGTGGTGGGTCGGGGTGCAAGCAATACGTGGTCGTCCGCGTGTGAGTGCCATGATGAATGCAACCGCGTGCAAAGTCGAGACTCGCTTCTTCCTGGGTCAACCAGGGTAGTCCCAGGATGAGGTCTTCCCTTAGAGCCTCAGCCACGATGCAGCGGAGGGGGTAGCTGTTTTGCCCGATGGTGAGTTGTGCTACTCCTTCTCCCACTAACGTCATGGTGGCGTTTTCCTGGGCCATCTTGGCTTCCTTGTACTCGTATGAGCAAACGTCTTGCGGCAGGATCCAATGCGGGTGGATAAAGTTGTGTGTGGCTGCGGAGTCGATGAGTGCTTGCACCTCCTGTTGTTGTGGCCCCAATCGTACCATAATCCGAGGTAGGGGACGGTGCGTAGGGGCGCTTAACGCCTGGCATTGGGTAAGGCCACGGGCGGGGCCTCGCGTTCGGCACGCCCGGGCCTTTCTCCGTTTCCCGATGCTTCTGCGAGAGGAGCTTCGGTCCGGGGCCTTGCTTCATCCGGGGTCGACCTGGATGGGGGAGTATTGCGCGACGGCGGAGGTTGGCGTCGTTGTGGGCAATCTCTGATGAAGTGGTACCCTGGGCAGTAGTAGCACCTGGGTAGCGCGGGCGGGGGGTTTTCTCGGGGTCGTATTTCCCGTGTGGGCGGCGGTGCCTGTTCCTCCAAGTCCTTCTCGATGGCGGCGACTTTGTCGAGCAACTCGTCCATCGTGGTTGGCGGAGCCAATCGTAGGTAAGGCCGGATGGCGGGCCGTAATAATTCCACCATTATGGGGACGAGGGCCTGTGTGGACTGCTGAATTTCCAGCCGGCGTACCATTTGGATTTTCTTCAGTAAGAAGATCTCGGCGTTGTCGCGAACTCCTTGTTTTTGGCCGTATAGTTGGGTAGTGAGAGCGGCGCGGATTTCGGGGCTGTCGAATCTTCGTCGGAATCTCTCTTCAAATTCGGCCCATGCAAATGGCAGCGATGCGTAGGGTCTCCACCATTGGCTGGCCTTTCCTTGGAAGGCGTTGGTGGCTGTTCTGATGAGTTCGGCGGCGGAGCACTGACTCTGTGCCCTGTATCTGGTACACTGGTCCAGAAACTCTTGTGGATCGTCCAGTTCTTCGCCTTTGAAAGTGGGGAGGGGGTCCACCTTCTTGGGTAGCGTTATCGACGCCATGATGCTTTGGAATTGTTCGTTGGTTAAGGTTACTAGACTGGTGGTGGTCGACGTGGTTGTCGGTTCTGTTGGGCGCCACTGGGGATTTATATCCATTCCCAGAAATGGAGGTGGGGTTACTGCTCCCTGTTGGGGAACGTTGATGTTGGCACTTCGTTGTGCCTCCTGCGGGTCCCTCTGCGGTATTGGGCTGCGCTGGCTTGTAGGCGTCCTCTGTCCACATTGGAATAATGAGGCGCTGTCTCCTATCACCTCTGAGCTGTGCAGGCTGGCACTTGGGTGCTCTTTCGGTGGTCCTTCCTCGCTGTTTCTCTCCGGTGTATTCTCCATGTTCCTCTTACTCTTGGTCTTCACCATCTTTGGGGTGGTGTGTCCTTTGTTGTAGGTGTCCACCTCAGGTCTTGCCTCACGTCTTGGGCGCCAATTAACACGCCTCGCTACACTCCTCGCTCTTGAGGGCGTGGCAAGGGTTAAGATGGTGGCTTGTTGGCCACACGTTCCCGTCTAGCTCAGTGGATGAGTGGGTAGACCAATGATTGAAGAGGCTGGAGAAAGCGCTTGCCTATTGGCCGAGAAAAATAATGGATGAGTCGGAGTACAAGTTTTATTTATTTTATTCTGTCGGGCGGGGCCCAAGACATATATTAATAATAACACATATTTAAACCAAGAAAAACGACAAGTCCATACGCACTGACGCAACAATACAATACGCAATCACACATACATTCAACAATCATTCAGGCAACAAAAAAAAACTAATAAGGCTTAACTCTAAATACACATAAAAACACAAGAGAAAAACAAAACAAAACTGTTTCTGGCTTAAAGCGACAGTTCGGGGGGGGGGGGGGGGAAGTACACTTGGCACTCGCGACGCGCGTAGTTCCTGTCCACGACACCGCACTGACTCCTGGTACACAAATGGTGGTGGGGGAGGGGAAGTCTACGTAGCCCGTCCGTGTTCCTGGGGGCGGCGATGACGTAGGTGGCGTCGACGTCGGGGTATGCGCCGGGGTGCCTGCACCAGGGGCAACGGCGAGCGGAGACGTAGGCGGGCGTTCCTCCGGGGGTCCTGTCCGTGGGTGGAGCGGGCGGTGGCGTCTCGGGGGCGGCGGGAGTCGAGCTGCACTTCGCGCAGCGGACGGCGATGGTCGTCCTCCAACCTGAGCTCCTCCCACAAGCTCTCGAACTCGGCCTTCTCCGTCGGGCTGAGGAAGAAGGCGACTCCTAGTAGCTGGGGGCGGCAGGTGACTCGAAGCTGGGCTACGCGAAGCGGCGGGCGTGCTTCAGGAGTGACGGCGTCGTAGGCGGCGCGTCCGGTGGGGGTGTCTCCAGACTGTGGGGTCCTGGGGCTGCTGAGGGGCGGCGTCTCGGCGGGGGCGGCGACTTGGGCACCCGGAGATTGGAGGCGCAGCCGAGCTTCCTGGAGGAGAGGATCCTGTGGAGAACTCGGTGGCGATGGGCCGAATAGGCGGTCCAGCAGCTCTTGATGGCTGTAATTTAAATAAATGAGGATGGGGGCGGAAGGCTATCTCGTACCTGAGAAGGTGACGACGCCGTAGTCGGCGTTCCGGCTAACGTAGTGTCTGGACTGATCGTCCACGTCTTACTTTGACGGCATCCTGGCTTGTGCAAATTAAGTGACGTGGGGAAGGCGAGGCGGCGGAGGCGGCTATCGGCGATATCGTCGGGTGCGGCAGGACCTGGAGCACGGCGACGTACAGGCCGGTGATCGGACGGTGACGCAAGCGGCTTTGTCGGGCTCTAGCTGACGCGGGGCTGGACGCTCCTCCAGGCGGTGACAGCGAGGATGGCAGGCGCAGATAGCGGCAACCCGGACACCCTTTAGAAATAACGAGCAGGGCTCGAGTTATCCCCAGGAGTCACTGGGCTGACTTCTGTGAGCAAAGCTCGAACAGAAGGTTTTGGGCCGTTTGTGGAGTTCTCTAGTGGCCGGAGGGCCCAAGCTGAGAGAGTTTTTTGGTCTTAGAGCAGAGCTCGATAAGATGGTTTTTGATCCTAGAGCAGAGCTCGATAAGATGCCCGTTTAGGTCAGGGAAGCTCCTTTTATAGGGGTCCGTACTCCCACTGCTTCCTTTCGGATGTCCGTTTGTTTGGGGGTGGGATGAACTGCTTCGCTTCCGGGGCTGTTTGTTACAATTTTCTTTATTTAGATTTTTGCGCTTTTATTGTTGTCCGGATTTTTCTTTCATGTAGCTCACTGGATTCCTGATGCCAAGGCGAGTTTTTTGATACCCCACTCGACTACCTTACCTTTATTTCGCCGGTGCTTTTAATCCGATCGCGATATATGCGATTAATTAATTTTCGTGTTTTGTTGGTGCGCTTTATCCGGGCTGCAGATGAGCTCGGGGTTCGCGTTGGAGATGCATTTTTAATCCTCTTACCCGGCTTTAATGACCGCTCGGGTGAACTCCTTTGTTATGCTGTCTTTGTAGTAAGTTTCCGACACGCGGCCGGCCTTGTGGAAGGTCTTTGCCTAATTTGTTTAATAATTTGTTGTTCCTATCGGACTCCTTCTAAATAATCTTGGTCGACGAGGGCCTGGTTTCCTGAATTTGATTTCTTTGTGAAAAAGGAGAGTTTTTGGGCGCTGCCCTTGCTTGGCTAATCCGAACGACGGGCGGTCTGTTTATTTCTCCGGCTTTAAATTGTAATATTTCAAAGCTCGTGAAATTCCAGCTTCGTGTATTACAGTCACAGCTCCTGGCATTAGTTCGTTAGCAGCAGATAATACTTAAAAGCCGGTGATCCTTTTGACTTAATTAGCCGCGTCATTAATCGTTTGGGGATCTTCCTTAATTTTGCCGATTTGCTGTTTCTTAGGAATTTTTGGGCCAGAACGCACATGCGGGTTCTTGGCCCAGGGTCGCTTTATGTTTATTACAGGCCGGCCTCGACGAGCTATTTACGACTTTATTTTTAGAACTTTTGGATTTTCGGCGTTTGGTTATGAATTCACGGGTTTGTCGCGATTTGCTTTATTTTAATTAAATTAAGCGTCGTTGGGGACGCACTTTCTACGCTAATATTTCTATGATGGTGGTTTTATCCCCGCCTTCGGAGAAATTAGCGTAGGTGAATCGTATCACTACATCAAAAGATACGAGCCAACGCACTAGAAACGGCCTTTCTGGTTTATTGTTTTTGAAATTTCTATCGACATATTGGATAAAATTCCTAAATTGCAGGCCTGCTTGCTGTTATTTCTGCTGACAGTTACATGTTCTCCTTCTTCTTTTTCTCTATTTATTTTCAATTTATACAGATTGCCTAAAATTTTACGGAACATGGAAATTCCATGACTTGGGAAATGTTCAAATGATATTTACCCTAAGAGTCTACGAAATGGAGAATGCAATAATTACTTTGGTAGATAGGCAACAAGTACAGTAGTACATGTTTGTTTGTTTGTTAGTTATACCATCTTATTTTCCCTTGGTGAAATATATATCCATTACTGTCTAGCACACTTATGCTCTATGTTCCTTACAATTCCTCTCCTCTAGAGCTTTCTGTTCTTAACTATTCTGTATAAATGTAAGATATTGCTCTTCAGCAGTTTACTTAAGAGTGTTTGGACGTCTTCTGTGTCATTTAAGTGTTAAGATGGTGTTCGACAGCTACTGCACAAGTAGAATGTTTGCTCTCACTTAAAGAATCCATGGGTAAAGTTAGTAAGAAGGAAAGGATATTTTATCGTGCTTTCCTAAATTCGTGAAATAGTAAATCGCCTGGTGAATTTTTCCATGCAATAACCTTCAGAGTATGGATCACTGATTTGGAGACAGTCAATTTACAACAAAATGTTTCTTTTAAAATAAGTAATAGTCGCATTCGATGTAGGGAAAAATAAGTGTGAAAAATATGTTTAACGAAAGTAACTTTGCATGGTATAATTTGCAATTTGTCGGGTCTTTGTTTTTACAGCAGTAATCAAGGCGTTGCTAACGTTGCATCTTATTAGTTACAATACGAATTAGCTCATTACACTGTAGGAAAAGTAGGTGGAATTGATATTCTTCGTTGTAGTAAATTCGTAGAAAGGAGGAAACCTGTATCATTACGTTCTCATAGAGGTAAAATGTGACTTACGATTGTATACAAACACCAGCAAAATGTATAAAGATTTATTGTAACATGTGAGTAAATGAAAACGAAATCAAGGTTGGCTTTGAAAATATTAAGTCATGTGGTTTATTATTTATGATGTTTTTAATTTAAATATGATAGTTATTATAATAGTCCATATCCAACATAATGTGAATTAAGTCGAACTTTACTTCTACATCTCAATAGTACTGCTGAATAGCCATATTAAACTACTACTTATATTCCATTACTTTGTATTCCGGTCTGAATCGTTCAACGGGAACAGTTTCATACGGCGTAAAAGAAAAGCGACATCGGAATCAGTGTTGCAGTATCTAACCAAATCTTTAATTTAAGATTCGCTCAAGGCTACAAGCCCGAGCGTTTTACTTCGACGGGATTCACCTCCAAGGGCTGGCGTTTGGTCCTGGCTTAAATTTGAACTTGGCCTAATCTGCGGGTTTTCCGTAACTACGATTTTTATTGATACAGAAGCAAGGCTTCTCGGAATAACAGCTTAGGTAACATAGAAAAAACGGGTCCCCGGAACGCGCTTCTAACAAGACGAAATTAGACAAGGACACGTACTTTAGAGATTTTCAGTTGACTGAGCCGAGGCCCTCACGACAATATTTCAGAGTTTATGCGAACATTACTGAACAATGGTTGCGTCTAATTTGTTTTGAAGAAGTAGCGAATTACAGAAATGCGGCTCTCAAGTCTTGAATTTTTGTACACGCTCTTTGCTGAAGGTTGGAAAAGTAAGGTAGTTTCGTGGATTTTTTAGCAGGAGCGTGTGCCGAACCAGAAAAGGGGTTCAGTTATTGGGATTTATTGGTAATTGCACTATTACTATATACACGGTGGTGCACGTAGCTTGTCCTGTGCAGTACCTGAGTTATGCAACAATTCAATCATATTTGACGTTTGCTGACTATCTGTATATCAGTAAGGTAACCATGATTGCTAATACGATGTTTAATGTTTATGTATTCTTTATGATATATGTAATTTGGTTTGCATAAATTAACTACAGCAACGGATAAGTTACGTGCACCCTGTATAACTTATCTGAAATATTGTTATCCAGTCTCACAACGAACCGATTTTTTGTAATTTATTATGAAAAAAAATTGTCTTACGGTCGGTATGCAGTAATTGTTTTTATTTACAACTGTTAAACAATACCGTTGTTATTTTGCGATTATTTGTCAATTATGATATATATTATTAATTAAAATCACAATGCCTGTTGTTTATATTTCATAATTACATCGATACCGCCATAACTGCATGGATACCACCATAATTACATCGCTAATACGGATTTATGTGCATATAATCAAACAGGCCATAAACTGCTTTTTCGAGTTGACAGTTATCAGTCTGTCAGTTTGAAAATAATAATTTACACTTCTTTCGTCCCAAACCTAAAATGGAAAACGATAGCGACAATAGTGCTGTATTCCCCCTGAAGTACTCCAAGCCGGCAAACAAGCTACACAAAATTTACTCCCAGAAAAGTCGAAGAAAACTTATGATATCGCATATAAAAATTTTCTGGAATGAATGTAAATAAAGTAGTTGTAAATAAAATAGCGTATTTCACTCGCATATAATAGCTATTATTAGTACACTCAGATGGCTTAAAGAACTCGCTCGCTTCGCTCGCTCGTTATTTAAAAGCCATCTTCGTGTAATAATAGCATCCATTATATGCTCGTATAATAATATACTATAATGTAATATTTCAGTTAGTATTGCACTTCAACCAACACAGTGAAGAATGCAAACTTAGCACTGGTGTCAAGCAGGAATAGCTTTGCTAAAGTCATCTTAACTTTCGATAAGTTTATAGTTGTTGTTCTCTGACTGTCATTTTTTTTAGCAGTGGTCTAGTATGATATGTTTTATCGGACTTTTTCCACTGTCTAGGGTGTATATCACACGACGTTTCGGGAGTGTTTGATCTACTCCCGTCTTCAGATGTTCCTAGTTAGTCCTGATATTGTACCATGAGCGTAACTTGGGGCATCACTTTGGGGGGGCAAAATCAAGACTTCACAAAATTTTTAAACCTAAATTGCAAAAAATGCTGCACTTGCACTTTAAAATCAAAATGTTGGGGGGGCCACTGCCCCCCTTGCCCCTCCCAAGTTACGCCTATGTATTGTACGTCTTTATACGTACATTCGTGGTGACAGGCTAGTAATCACAGCGATCAGAGGTCCTGGGTTCAAATCCCGGGGAAGGCACGAATGTACGTATAAAGACGTACAATATCAGTCCTGCTCAGGACTAACTAGGAACACCTGAAGACGGAAGTAGATCAAAAACTCCCGAAACGTCGTGTGATATACATCCTAGACAGTGGAAAAAGTCCGATAAAACATATCTTTATAGTTGTTGTGTAGTATATAAACCTGTGTACCGTAAGGTCTCTTTGAGACGGACGGTTTTTTCGCCGGTCGGTAGATTTCGAGGTTTGTATAAATATAGTAGAATGCCTCGTAACTCAGGGCCAATGTCAGAGCAGCGTCACTAATATGCAGCTTCGAATATCGTGCATGCTAGTCAGGAACCACGGACCATAAATTCGTTCATATGGTGTGCACTTCAAGATATAGTTTTCGAAAAATATGTAAACTACCTGGGATGACCTTCCGGATTTAAATGTGGAGTGCACCATTCTGTTTGCGATTGCAAAAAGGCATAAAACATATTATTTTTATTTCTAAAAATTTACACATTTTACAAATTTACAAGCTTACTTTTTAATATTACTTAATGGTTTTTAACCAGTGGAAAGCTTATTCTTTCTAAATTTAGATTCTGCCAAATTAATCTCAAAACTGTTGTCAAGAACTACTACATCGGTAGTTTAAACAAAGCCTACCGAAAAAGCACGACATAAATGTCAGCATCGAGGTATTTTCAAAACCAATTCACATAGGTGCATACTTCTATTGTATGAAATGTGTGTAAAAGAATGAAGAAATTTTTGGCGAAAAATTGCCTGCATTACTTTATTGCTACAAAAACTACGATTTATTTTTACAGCGCTTTGCTGCGTGTCGCGCTTCGTGTTCGGCGGCCCACTGAAGCTGTAAAATGTAAAAACAGAAATCACAGTAACTAATGTTGTAACGGTGATTTATAGCGTTTGTTTAAGCAAAAAACAATAAAACAATGGCAACCCAATATGAAAAGTAAAAGAGATAATGTTTAAATGCCCTAATTTAGTAGCCTGTTACATCCACGCTTATTGTAGAATATCTCAATTACGACTTGTACACGATATACCAAGAAATGTCTGCTGAAATCGTTCAAAAACTAACAAAACAAAGATATCCTGCATTACTGTGTGCAGCCACGGTGAATTTACTAAATAAATTTATTGGTGAATCAAATGTACCTACATATTTTCCAATGGTAAGTAAAATGTTTGGAATAAAAATAATTAAAAATAGCGATTACCCATCTTACTCTATCAAGTAGGCATTTCTGATTAGCAAGGGCCAGTTCTAAAAAACTATAAATTTAAGTTGGGCTTTTAAACGAAACATGCAAAACTAGATAAAAAATCGTGAAATAAAATAGCAGTTTATTTATCTAGAATGAAAAGTGACATTTAGAGGACGAGAAAGTTGTTTACGGCCGAGGCGTCAGCCGAGGACGCAATTAAGTAGGTACTTGAACTTTACTATTTTACTTTAAAGTAGTAGGACTTTAATGTTCCATTTTTTGTACCATAAATAGTCCGAAAAATGTAATTTTTGACATCAGTATAAAATAATAGTATATTATGTTACTAGGAGCAAAAGTTATATTTTATGTGGCGAGCCTCGACAGCCGAGCCACATAAAGATACTTTTGCTCCGAATAATATATAGTATTTTTTCTTCAAACGTTTTTATAACAAACTATTTACAACTTTGTGAACAAAATTCCAAGAAAATTACTTGATCTCGTCAGCGGCAGATAATATTATCTGCCGCTGACGAGCGGCAGATAAAGTTGTCAGCGGCAGATAATAACTTTATCTGCGGCAGATAAAGTCGTTAGCGGCAGATAATAACTTTATCTGCCGCTCGTCAGCGGCAGATAATATTATCTGCCGCTTGGCAATAAAGTGACAGTTTAGCATCATCAATCCAGCAGTATAATGCCATATTTTACTGCCGTTTGAAGAAAAAATTATTTATGATACTTGCCTACTCAAGGGAGATGAAATACATACTCCAAAGATTGATTTCAAGTAAAACAACACAAATGTAAGAAAACTACTATTCTTGTATACAAATATGGTTTATTAATACATATAGTGCGTAAGTGTAAAAATTAGCACATTTCATATGAATCGTATTAACATATTCTAATTGAACTTTACTGACATACCACTGTTTTATTTACCTACAGTTTGTGAAGCTATCAAGTCAACTTTTATAATATATTTAAAAAAAATAGCACATTTTCGTCCTACATATTAGTAGA
Organism: Agriotes lineatus; assembly: GCA_940337035.1. Taxonomy (NCBI): domain Eukaryota; kingdom Metazoa; phylum Arthropoda; class Insecta; order Coleoptera; family Elateridae; genus Agriotes; species Agriotes lineatus. Next base: position 109,537 of record CALNHX010005171.1, read on the forward strand.
ATATGTATTCTCTAACAGGTCACCGATCAAGATTTACCTTTTTCACAAATAGGTTGTGGTTTTTAAAACGATTGGTTTACTATGTTTAATTGTTCTTTGATGGAATATTTGAAAACACGATTCCAGTTTAATCACGTCTTGAAACCAATTATTGGATGGTATAATTAATCCCCCAAATCATAGACTTTGCACCCAAGAAGGCATACTATATGAGTGCAAAATCATTGGTTCTGAGATTTTAGTTTACGTTCTAAGACTTGGGTGTTTTTTTAAAAACTTCTTACCTAAAAATTCCGCAATATATTTTAACCAATTTTTTTTTTCCATAAACACTTAACTGATGTGGATGAAGAGGACGTGCTAGATGAGCAATTACTGTTATTATTCTCTTCAACAACACAATCTGAGAGAGCTTAAGAAATATTGAATTCCTTAATTTACGCCCTTCTTAAGGCACTACTAATCAAGTACTTTTCATTTTCTTCTATTAGAACATTCGTACGTTGCTGAACAATGCCAGCAAACTAAGTTGCTAGATTAAGAAATAACACAAAATGGAAATAAATAATAGAAAACTAAAACACATTATCAAGACACGGTATCTATAAGCTTGGTAACCGCACCAGCATTGGCAGCATAGATGACGCGTCACCTTCCCCTGCTCGCTCACTTCATTTCAGAGTTACCAGGCTACCTATTATACAGTGTGGAAATAAAGTAACGAATAAATTCATTAACTTTATTAATATTAATTTTTATGAAAAAATCTTGAAGGGGTATAGCGATTTTAATTGTAGCACCTACACTACAACTACCTTTATGTTGCTACGTCATTTTTTTTAAGTTATGACGTCTCGACTTTTTTTTAAATGACAACCTGTATTTTTTATTATTAATTTTACTAGTACTTTTTATGCTGTTTTCAATGTTATAAAATTTTAAATATGTTCCATTTGAAAAAAATCGAAAAAAAATGGTCTTAGGGTTTAAATATTACAAACCAATGAAATGAGCAAAATAAATCTAGTTACCGGTGGATTAACTTTGAATAGATCTAGTTGTATTTTTTAATTGTTTTTTTTAAATTTCAATAAAAACGAATGTGACGTCAATGACTTTCCGTCAAACGTAGGTAACTAGATTTATTTTTCTCATTTCACTGGTTGTTAATATTTAAAGCTTAAGACCATTTTGTTTCGCTCTGGTAATCATCTCACAAGCCTAATATTGTCGTGCTCTCTGAATACTACTTCTCCAATATCAGTTGTATGTTCAGAAGTAGAATAAAACTACGCAAAGAGCGGACACCTAACAGCCTCTAGGTCCAATTCTGTTCATTGCAGTTTCGGAAAATTTAATTAGTAGTTTGTGAATGTTAAAAAGTCGGATTATTTAACATTTTTATTAATATACAGATTATTCAATGGGCGCTTTAGAGAAGGCAAATTCCAGATTAGTTCTAGGGGGAATGACGTAGGAGTTCTGTTTGGTAAATCTAATGAAAAATTAAGCTGGCCATTGCTCTAGTTTGGTCCCACGACAAGTAGACATTATGTATAGTCTATGGGCGACGACTTTGATTTCTATAACAAACGAATAATATTTTGCTTGTTTCTTCGATGAAACTATATTAATGTACATTTTGCAATACTCGATATTCTGTTTGTTTGGCATTGTTGGCTAGAAATGTATTAATTAACTTTTTTATGTAATATCTTTCAACTTTTAAACTAACTACGATGTCTCCCAATAGGAGCGGCGGATTGATTGGGAAAGTAAAATAGGGCTGGTTCTTCTTGGTTGTGAAATATTTATACACAATTGTGTGAATAAGAACTGGTTGTTTTAGTATTGTTTATATATGGGTTACAAGTAGTGCTAGAATTCGTCGTTCTCGAACGGGAAGAGATAGAATGTAAGTAGAGTGTACCTCAATTCAAAATAACTTAATATATGCAGGCAAAATAGGTAAATTAGCCCGTACTCCAAAGCTTCATGTAAGAAAATCCGTATGTTGATGGCAAATTAGAGACGACTGCAGGTTCAGTTGTCAACTGCAGTCTTCCACGCAACATCGGTTTGAAGTTTGTGTGTATTTACAACTCTATACATGAGTTTAGTGTAATTATCTATCTGGGTAGTAAATAAAATTTAGAAGCAACCGAATTGAGCTACAATTATTAAGCTGACACGATATTAATGCGTTTTAAAGGTTTTTTATACTCTATATTAGGGTGACCAGATTTGTAAAATAAAAAAACGGGACAGAAGACGTTCTGGCGGTGTAATAAAAGATATTTATTATATAAGACGATAAAGTTGAATATTATCCACGAGTGCATCGCTTAACTTTGAGACGTTAATGATTTAAGAGCGGATAATGATAACTTTATAGGTATACCATACAAACTTTTAATCAAATCTTGATTAATCATTGCAATTATAATCTATAATAGTATATTATAATACGAGTGTATAAGCAAGCCTTTCAAGCACGCACAACAAGTTTGAAGAAAACGAGTGAAACGAGTTTTCTTTAATGTTGTAAGTGCTTTAAAGGCGCTTATACACGAGTTTTATACACTATTTTTTAGTACGCATAAGAAGATCCTTTCTCAGAATGATTTTACCATTTCGATTTTATGCCTTGATTTTTTTTATCAGGTAGTCACATGAAAAATTTTTGTCGTTAGCATGGAGATTTTTTTATAAATGTTTGTTTACTGTCAGTTTTGGTTTTTCGTGTTTGCAAAAAATGAATTCTGACCAAGTTCCTACCGAAATAGAGGTATTAACAGAACAGGCTGAACAAAAACTAATTCCTG